>PVJL010020673.1:0-11686 GCA_004026885.1 Lyroderma lyra
GCCTGTGGGTGTACATGCCTGTGGGTGTGCATGCCTGTGGGTGTGAGCACGCCTGTGGGTGAGCACGCCTGTGGGTGTGAGCACCCTGCGGGTGTGCATGCCTGTGGGTGTGAGCACGCCTGTGAGTGTGAGCACCCTGCGGGTGTGCATGCCTGTGGGTGTGCATGCCTGTGGGTGTGAGCACGCCTGTGGGTGTGAGCACGCCTGTGGGTGTGAGCACGCCTTTGGGTGTGAGCACCCTGCGGGTGTGCATGCCTGTGGGTGTGAGCACTCCTGTGGGTGTGAGCATGCCTGTGAGTGTGAGCACCCTGCGGGTGTGCATGCCTGTGGGTGTGCATGCCTGTGGGTGTGAGCACGCCTGTGGGTGTGAGCACGCCTTTGGGTGTGAGCACCCTGCGGGTGTGCATGCCTGTGGGTGTGAGCACGCCTGTGGGTGTACATGCCTGTGGGTGTGCATGCCTGTGGGTGTGAGCACGCCTGTGGGTGTGAGCACGCCTGTGGGTGTGAGCACACCCGTGTGTGTGCCTTGGAGGGGGAGAAAACCCGGCGGGGCTGTGGGTTGTTTGTAAATTCTCTGTGGGAGGAGGCAGGCCGCTGTCATTCCCAGGCTTCTAAGGACGCCTTTCTGTTGTTTCGTCCTCCTTCAAGTGAGCTGCCGAATCCTCCCGCCGCGTGCCAGCCCTTCCTCGCGCCGGCCCTTCCTCGCGCGGTCACCTCCCCTCCTGTCCCCTCCCCTGCCCCGCAGAGAGCCCACCTCACTGGCATCTGCGTCTCTGATCACCTGACTCTGTGTCTGGAGTGAGGAGACGTGGGGCTCTGCCTTTCATCTCCGCCCTCCTGTTCAGTCTTCTGGTCCTTTCTTGTGCAGAAGGTCCGTTTCAAAGGCGTCAGGTCAGCAGATCTGAACGTGAGGCTGGCGCCGGGGGCTCCATAGCGTTAGCTGGTCCCCGATGCCCCGAGGAGAGGGGCTGCTGAACGGGGGGCAGAGCGCGGGGGCGCGGGCTTCCCTCCAAGTCAGAGACTCTCCTGAAGGTGGACGAAGGTCTGAGCGAGCTGCTGGTCATTAACGGACACTTCGCTGCGGCCCCTGCCGTCGTCAGTGCTCAGGAACTTGCGCAGGGCCCGGTGCCCAGCGCGGCCGTGTGGGGGGAGCCCGGAGCGCCCACCACGGCGCGGTGCTGCCCGGGGGCCTGCTGGGCCGGGGCAGGGGCTCCGCGTTCCCGGGCAGGTGGGGGGCGCCCAGGTGCAGGCCGTGAATGCCCATCCGCTAATTTAAGGAAAAAACACGAAGGGCCTGCTGGCGTAGCCTGCGCCCGTGGGAGGGACAGGGCACGGTGGCAGGTCGCTGGGAAGGGACGTAGTTCTCAGACGCGGCCCTGGGACGCTGCTCATCCGAAGGAGAGAGTCCGGTCCCGTCCGCGGGGACGGGCTCAGCAGTGCTGGACACGGCGCGGTTCGTGGGTTCGTGACAGCGCACGGCCGCACGGAGCCGGCCCGCCTGGGGAGGGTGGCGGAGACGCGCCCCGGCCCCCGGAGCCCCATCTGTGCGTGAAGCGATTCGGCCCGGCAGGACGGGGCAGGACGGGCACCTCTGTGTGTGGCCGGCGTCCGAGAGCGCATTTAATGGAATTTGCAGAAAAACACATTTGTGTACAGATAAAAATGCACCAAATCAACACTGTTCGCAGGGACTGGGTACGCGTATTGAGGTCAGACTAAAAATAGGGAGATGAGCACAAACCTGGGGATGGTCGGTCTCCGGGGCAGGACTGTGTGGGGGCTCCGAGGAGACTGAATGTTCTAGTTCTTCCTCTGGGCGCCAAGTGCCTGGGGCGTTCGTTGCTGTTGTTGAAGGTACGTGTGACACAGAGGCTTCTCCCCAAGTGACATCCAACTCATTCCCATTAACGCTTTGTACTGCTTACGGTACGCGGGTACACAGTTACACAGGTGAGAGGGCTGACGATTAAGTTCGCAAACCCACACCTCAGTGCAGAATGTCACCACGGTCACCTTCTAAGTCCTGCCCTCGGGAAGCCGTGCACCGACACCAGCACCTGGTCCACACTCCAAAACAATTTTGGAACTCTTTTTCTGGAACGGCCATCAGAGCTGTCATTGTCTGACCCTTAATGTCCTGAATGTCACCAAAACGTCTTCCTTTCAGTATTTCCTTTACCTTTGGGTAAAGAAAAAAGTCACTGGGGGCCAGATGAGGTGAGTAGGGGGTGTCCCACACAGCTATGTGTGTGCTGGCTGCAAACTGCCTCGCAGGCAGGGCGTTTCTGATAATCCTTCCCTTGTCACGTTGGGTCATCGTCCTTTAAAAGTTACTCCGTGGGCACCTACGTGCGTGTGTGTGTTACATGCCTGCCGAAGGCACCGGTCGTGGCGGCTTCTCTAGAACGTTAGAGAACACCCGTCTGCAGTCTGGTGGACCCAGGCAAAACGGGCCCAGAGAAGTGAGACAGACGTTCAGACCCGGAAAGACAACACATTCGGAGAAAATTCTGTGACCGCAGCAGAGCGAGCGTGCACGCTAAGAACTGAAATAAAAAAGAAAAGAAAAACAGAAATATAAAATTCACGTCTGGTCCGGAAGAGATCACGTGCGCGTTTTTTTAAGATGAATAATGGTATCAAATCACCATGGTATTTAGATTCCAGCAAATACTTTTAGAAAAATGATATCACAGTTTAATTTTAAAATGTCAATAGTTACAATACACTGACAATTCCAACCTTTGCAGCCTAGGAGGGAGAGTTTTAAATGTCAACTTTAAAAACGTGCCCGGGGACGCGTCGTTTTGTAAAAATGATCCCACAGCCTCTCCGTCTGATGGAATTTTCTTCGGTAATGGATCTGTTCTGTCACCTGTTCTGTCTAATGTGGTGGCCCTGTCTGCACGTCGCCGTTAAGTTCTTGAAATACGGTTGTGCCCCCGAGGAGCTGGCTATTTCACCGAAACTGCGTCCCATTGACACAGTCACGTGACCGGGGCTCCCGTCGCCCCGTGCTGTCGCGGCATCTGCCCATCGGACACGGGAGAGGTCCACGCGAGTTGTCACATAACTTCTGCGCACGGCTGAGAAGGAGGGCCACCTGAGACAGCAGCCTTCGACGCCTTCGCTGCCCCTCGTAACGGCCGCGAGGACAGCCCTCTGCGTCCCGCGGGAGCAGCGCCTTGGGCAGCCAGAGCTCCGCTCCGTCTTCGGGGGACGACGTGAGAAGGTCCCTCATTGTGACGCGGGACGTGTTGGCCTGCGGGCCCATGGGGCAGAGTCCCAGGGGCCTCAGCCCAGTGCCACCCAGGTGCCTCGAGACCAGGTGTTGGCAGGAGTGGTGGCCGAGACAGAAGTAGCACGTTACCCTTCCACTGTGAGGCACGGACACGCCGTCGTGGATGCATGTGACAGGGTGACGTGGGCACGCCGTCGTGGATGGACATGGATGGACGTGGGAGGGTGACATGGACGCGCCATCGTGCATGGACGTGACAGGGTGACATGGGGACACCGTCGTGGATGGACGTGGATGGACATGGGGGTGACGTGGACACACAGTTGGGGATGGACGTGGATGGACGTGGCGGTGACACGGACGAGTGGCAGTGGCCGCAGAGTGTCACGTCAGAGGATGTGCACATCAGAACAGGGAGGGCTTCCCTCTGCCGTGCGTGGTCCCTGAGGGTGACCTGAGGCAGCTTGGATACGCAGGCTGTGGTGGCAGGAAGGACACGTCAGACTCCATACGACACCTGCTCACAGCTGCCGTCCTGCAAAATTCATGCGTATTTAGGACAGAACGTTAGTGTTGTGTTTTGTTAATATTTTCATTAGCGTCGGTATGCGGTATTGTGTGACCTTCAGAAGTGCACCGTGGTGAGTCTGTGTTTTTACACCTCACGGTGTGATCCCCACACTCGGCCCAGTAACCATCTGTCACCAGGCAGCTGTCACGCTGTGACTGACTGTAATCCCTTCACCTTTTCACCCCCGCCCCCATGTCCCCTCTGGCAGCCGTCAGTTTGTTCCTCGTTTCTGTGAGTCTGTTTTTAGAAAACTGCTGTTCTCACGGAGCCAATACGAAGCAGAATGCACCTGTAACCGGTCTGAAATTTAACTGTCACCTTTGGGGACGCACCTCCAGCTTCGCACGCACGCCTGCGTCTCGCGTGTACGGAGCGGAGCGTGAGCACTTGGGACGACGGTGCCAGGAGACCTGCCCACGGCCGTGTCTGCCCGCGGGGATGCGCACGCGCGTTTCTGGCCCCAAGTGCTCAGGAAAAAACCTTTCGTTTTCATGTTTGAAATGAAGTTTTTATTTGTTTGTATTTAGGTCCTGGTGTCTTGCATCAGAAAGGAACTTGAGCGTTTATTTTTCAACATGTCAGGGACAAGGAGTTTTCACCTATCTGCTCAGCGAGAAGGATTGGACACGTCTGTGTAGCCGCCTGCGTGTGATGCACCCCCTTATCCCCCCACAGATTTGGGCAAAAACGTGCACGTTCCACGGGGCACATTGTGGCAGATCTGTAGCATAAACCAGGTTATTTTCTCTGTGGTTACCTTTTGGGACCCACTTGACTCAGGTTCTAGGACGGGGTACGAAGAGGATTAGCCAGGTGACATTAAGAACTTTGAGAGTCCCTGGGGCGCCGACAGGTCACGGCAGCTGCCTGAGTGGCCGTGTGGTGGCTACTTCCGGAACCTTCCCTGAGCAGGCCCGTGACGGGGACAAGGTCACGTGGGAAACGGACAGAGCTGCGTCAGCAGGCTCCATGCACAGAGGGGACAGAGCCCAGGAGGGCGAGGTGTCACAGCCGGTAGCTCGACAGGAGTGAAGCTCGATGTTCTGTAGTCAGGGTCATCGCTAGGGAGGATGGAGGGACAGACAGACAGACAGATGCCGGTGGGTAGTACAGACAGACAGACAGACGACAGATGGTGGGTAGGTGGTAGGGGGATGATGCAGACAGACAGACAGGGAGATGGGTGTGGAGAGGCAGATGGACTCACGGACAGGTGGGCAGGCGGACGGAGAGACGGATTCTGGTGTGGGAGCACACACGGTCGCGGCGCTGCTTCCGTCCCTTGCTGCACAGCACGCTGCCACACGCACAGCGCTCTGCACGACAGCCCACGTGGTATCACCCTGTGGCTTCTGTGGGCCAGGGACGGGGTCGCGCACGTGTGGATGAGCACCGAGGCCTGGAGTCCTGGGGCGTCTCGCTGCAGACCTGCAGGTGGTGGACGGTGGCGTCCCTGGAACCGCAGCTGGGCGTCTTTGTGGCGGGGCGTCCGCACGGTACGGTGGCCTCAGGAATGGTGGCCCAGCGCTGCAGACGCAGCTCCTCGTGGGGACGGTGGGGGACAGGGCACCTCTGGGGCCCTGACACATACATCTCCCCTGGCTCCACAGGTGGGAGGAGGGGCAAGTCCCGTGTGGGACAGGAGAGGGACACCGTTGTGGTCATCTCGGCAGGGTGCCACCTGCCGTGTCTGCTAAACACCACGGAGCTGAGGTGACGAAAGGTGAGTGGGGACTTCAGTCACCAGTGACGATGTGCAGGTCGTTCCTTCTGGTTTCCCGAAGCGTCTGTCTTTGTGCGGAAAACCGGGTTGGCACTTAGCGTTCAGCCGGTGTCACCGCCGCAGACCGGAATGGCTGTGAAATTGTCACTTACGTGTCATGGACAGTGGAGCAGCTGGCCCCTGACAAGTGGCAGTCGTGCAGCGTGTGGGCTGTTCCGTGCCCCGGCGCACTGTCCACAGCGCAGAGGAGGTCCGGGCGTTGTCGGTCACAAGTCGGGTGACAGTGGCAAAGAGCCACCCCGGACGGCCGTCGCCTCCGGGACCGTGACAGCGGGGGGGGGGTGTTTGCCCCCGTTTGGGGGGAAGGGGGCGTATGTGGACGCTGTGCTTCCTGCCCAGTTCCGCTCTGAACCTAAAACGGCTCCAAAACCCCCACAAAGTTTATTAATTTAAAAACCTGGTATTTTAGCATTAAAGTTTGGAGCAGAGACACGTTGACCAGCTTTGTCACCCAGCAACTTGCGGTCAGTTTTCCGTTTTCCGGCAGCGACCCCTGTGCAGGAGAGGGCGTAACCGTCGTCAGCTCGGCAGGAGTGCACCAGCGGAGGCCCCCCTGCCATCTGCAGGGCCCGGGCCCTGGGCTGCCGTCTGTCCCCGTCTGTCCCCTGCCCTGTGGCGCCCGTCAGCGAGCAGACCTCACGTCAGGTGTTCTCATCTCGGTAGGAGTAAGAAGGAAAGCACCCCCGTCACCGGGGTGAGGACAGAAGTCGGAAGGAGGGGTTGTGGGGACGCGGCGCCGTGGGCGACTGACGGGGGCGGGGGGCTCGGGGGCCAGCGCGCGTGCGTCTCGCCCCGTCGGGGATGTGTCCGGGGCACGTCCCCCCGCAGGCTGCAGGGCCGTCCTTGGAAATGTGCCGACGGACTTGGGTCTGGTTGGAGCCGGCGTGCCGGTCACCCTGAGGGTGCAGGAAGGACACGGCCTACCGGGTCGTGACGCATGTTTCACGCGTGTGGGCACTGGCCCTCGGGAAGGCGGACGGACCATGGCAGTGACCAGGAGGCGGAAGTCAGCCTAGAACTCGGGCGGATTCCCGCGTGCCGGAGACGGCGCTGCACGTCGGTGGGGGCCGGGCGCGCCGCCGAGCAAACAGTGCTGAGACGACCACGTGGGGCGCAGTAAGCAGCCCCCCTTCTCACACTCCTCCAGGGGGTCCCGGGACGCCTTCCCGTACAGGTGACTTTTCTAAGAGACAGGACAGATGTGGCCGTAGGGCGGGAACAGGCAGTGGCTACAGACGGGGCTTCGGGTGGAGGCGTGTGAGAACGCGAATGCCCTCCGGGCCTCATGGGACCAAAGCGGCGGGACGGAGGCTCGCGAGGGCCCCCCAGTGAAGGTGCACGGCGGGGGCGGGTCCCCGACTGGCATGTCAGCAAGTTCTCAGATGGAACGTGGGCTTCCTTCCTGTCGGGGAGCCTCGGTCACGAGTCCGTGCTGTTGGCATGTGTGCGTGCGTGTGCATGTGTGCATGCATGTGTGTGCGTGTGTGCATGTGTGCATGTGTGTGTGCGTGCGTGTGTGTGCATGTGTGCATGCATGTGTGTGCGTGTGTGCATGTGTGCGTGTGTGTGCGTGCGTGCGTGTGTGTGCGTGTGTGCATGCATGTGTGTGCGTGTGTGTGCATGTGTGTATGTGTGCATGCATGTGTGTGCGTGTGTGTGCATGCGTATGTGTGCATGTGTGCATGCGTGTGTACGAGCGTGCGTGTGCGTGCGTGTGTGCGTGCGTGTGCATGCATGTGTGCGCATGCATGTGTGTGTGCATGTGTGTGCGTGTGTGCAAGGCCGAGTGTGCGGATGCTCTCTGAAGTAACAGCAGCGGCAGCAAAGCTTGGGGACCACCCCCTTGTCCATCAGGTGGGCGCAGTCGGTCAGGTTTTGGTCTGACGTACACATGGGCTGTCCGCGGCCCCTCCCCTGCCCCCAACCCCCCCATCGGGTGTGCGTCCTGCCCCCTCCCCCCGTGGGTCCGTGGATCCTCGTCCCCTCCCCCTGCCCTGGTGGCTCCTGCGGGGGTGTGGAGCCTCCCGGTCCTGGTGTGAAAACTGTGCTCTTGGTTTGATGGCCCACGATGGCTGCCCTTGAGTGGGGACGGTGCACGGCCAGTCCTCGGGCCCCTCGCCTCACCCCGCACTCGCAGCGCCTCCCGGGAGCAGACAACAGCCGTGGTTGGCCTGCATTCTAAATTTAAGGTCACCAACCGGTGGCAGTGTGAGAAGAGAGGCCCGTACCCTCTAACGCGGTGGACGCAGCACAGGCGGGGGTCTGGCGGTCTGCACCCACGTCCGCTTCCCTGGGACCCGGCTTCTGCCCATCATGCACATCCAGCCTCAGAGCCAAAGTTCCCGGGGGGCTGCAGCTCCCGCCCCCGACACGTGCGTGTCCCCCGGGGTGGTGCGTGTCCCCCGGGGTGGTGCGTGCCCCCCGACACATGCGTGCCCCCCGGGGTGGTGCGTGCCCCCCGACATGTGCGTGCCCCCCGGGGTGGTGCGTGCCCCCCGACACGTGCGTGTCCCCCGGGGTGGTGCGTGCCCCCCGGGTGGTGTGTGCCCCCCGGCCTGTGCACGGTGACTCACTGCGATGGCGAAAACCACAGGCCCCGGTAGCAGGCTCCCTCGCCGGCCGGCCGTCGTTTCCCTTCTGTCTAGGGCGCTTCCCGGCTCGTCGTGTTCCAGCCGTCCCAGTGGGGAAGCGACACGTCAGCGCTCGTTCGCCTGGGTCAGGGTGCGTGGTACCAAGTACTTAACTGGGCCGAGTGTGGGGTGACACTCCGCACCCTGCCCGGCTCCATAGCTCCGCTGGCCTTCAGCCGCAGGTGTCGGGGTGCTGCCAGAGCCGTGGCGAAGTCACAGGAGGGGACGGTGCCGCCTGATCGCTAACTCTTCTCCGAGAATTGCTGCTGGTGCACTTGTGGGCTCGGGCGGGCCGAGGGGCGGGAGGTGGCGCCGTGGGCGTGGGCGTGGGCGGGAGGTCGCCTTGTCCTAGACCGTTCTGCTGAGTGAGGAGTCAGGAGCAGGGTGGCCACAAAACGTGGCACTGCAGCGGCTGCGTGAGCGAGAAGGGGCCACGTTTCATTCTTGTCCTGGTAACAAGGCGAAACAAGTAAGGAGACGGCTTTGCTCTGACCCAGAGGCTTTGCTGTGCTTTGAGCCGGTGGGGGACCCAGGTCCCCACAGTTAATGGAGAGCCACGCCGTCAGCTAAACCTGCACACGGTGTGCAGCACCTCCTGTTACCCAGAATGCCAGCAATTAGGGGGGCAAGACAGCTAATGTGCACCCCAGTGCTGAGCCCAGGTCATTGGCTGCTTCAATTATGTATCTGGACACTGTACACGGAACACACATGTGTGCATGTTTACATGTGTCTTATACGTGTGCGTGTTTGTGTGTTTTCATGTGTATGTGTGTGGCTCTATGTGCGTATGAGTGTGTGTGTACATGCATGTGTGGGGGCATATATGTGCATATGCGCGCGTGTGTGTGTAATTTATATGTGTGTGTGTGTGTACATGCATGTGTGGGGACATATATGTGCATATGCGTGTGTGTGTAGTATGTAATTTATATGTGTGTGTGTGTACATGCATGTGTGGGGGCATATATGTGCATATGCGTGTGTGTGTGTGTAGTGTGTAATTTATATGTGTGTGTGTGTACATGCATGTGTGGGGGCATATATGTGCATATGCGTGTGTGTGTGTGTGTAATTTATGTGTGTGTGTGTACATGCATGCAGACGTGCACATGTGCGCACACACACACACACACACACACGAGGGCTGTCTGGAACGTGCCCAGCCGTGTAGTATGACACACAGGCATTTATGGCTGGTTTTCCCCGGGTGGCCCTTGCACATACTCTCTCACGTGTGCTGTGGGTCCGTTTTGTTATGTTTTAAGACCCCACGACACCCCTAGTGCAAGCAGGCTTTATTTATGCGGCTTCGCAGCGCGTGTGCGGCACAGGGGCGGGTCACGGCTGTCCCCACCGCTGTGGTAGGTACGTTATCATGAAGTACAAACGCACGGCACAGTGTCCGGCAGTCGAGGGCCGTGCGTGTCCCGTGTGGATCGCAGCACGAGCACGCGTGAGCCTCCGTCGCTCCGTCGTAAACGCAGGCAGGGCCTAGCCTTCCGCTCAGACCCAGGGAAGCCGCCAGCCCATGCTCGGAGAACCCCCTTAATGGTTCCAGACGCCACCGCCTGCCGCTGGGGGGTGAGTGTCACCAGGTCCCTCACCCGAGCCGGCCCGCGCTCAGTCCTTAGCACAGGAACGTCTCGGGGTGGCCGCCCACCCTCTGCGTGCACCCCACGCGACAGGCACCTCTGGGCGACGACGGCGTGATCCTTCCCAGCTCAGAGCCTCTGGCGCGTGCCGGGGAGTGCGTCGTCTTACGAGCACCGTGTCCGTGAGGGACAGCTCCCTGGTGTCCTGCGGGGAACGTCCGCGAGAATGTCCCCTTAGGACCCGGGCCGTGGACTGTGCCCCACGCGGCTGCATGAACTCCCACCGACCACGCTGGGCACTGCGTGTGCCAGAAGCAGCCGTGTTCGTCCCCGAGAACTTAAAGAGCGTTTCACTGGGGAGAAGTTACCTGACTTTCAGGTCACCTACTTGTGAGTGTAATTGAAGAAAATGCCGAGCCCGTCCTGTGTCACAAGTGACCTCTGTGCCGACCCCGCAGCCACGGGGAGCTCGCCAGATCCAGGTGGATGCCCGGGCGCTCACAGCAAGTCGATCCCGCGCACCGCGGTTGGGGCAGCTCCGGGGGCCCTGGTGTCGCGGCAGCCGTGCTCCGCGCACCGCGCACGTCCCGGTTTAAATGAGTCCCTGCAAGGAGGGGCCCTTGGCGTGTTCACCCACGTGTCGGAGGCTCTGCGGCCACGCGTGAGACCCCCAGCTCGGACACGACCGCATCCCGTCAGCCCGTACTGGTTGGGTACGACACACGCCTTTCGGTCGTCTCCCTTGCAGAACCAAGGCGGGGTGTTACACGGCGGTGCCACCGCCAGCAGCAGCGGCCGCACAGATTTCTTTGTGGACTGGCCCAATCAGTATGTGTGTCGGGGTCCCCACGACCACGCCGGGGGTCAGTGACTCGCTGGGAAGACGCTTGGGACTCAGCACGTTGTCACGATCACGGCTAAGCTGCAGTGCAGCGAAAGGACACAAAGCAAGTTCCAGAAAGGGGAGGGGTCTGCAGGAGACCATGCACACTGGCGTGGAAGACACCCCCTGGCTGCCACAGGGACCCTCGTGTCCCCCAGCGATGAGCTGGGGAGCTCAGCTGAGTCTGGGGGCTGGTTACCGGGAACCTTCCTCCTGGCACCACCGTCACCCGAGACTGCCCGGAAGGGAGCGGGCGTCCGCCGTACAAACGAGGAGGCACGGGGGTCCCCTTAGCAGGACCTGTGGGGAACCCGAGCTCCCAGGTGCCAGCCAGCGGGCACCTGCCGTGTTAACTCGCTTGTGTTTCAGAGTTGTCTCCCTGGGGAAATCCCCGGGCGCGTCCTCCCTCCCCTCCGGGCCCCAGTCCTCAGGGTGTCGTCCGCCCCTCCCCCTGCACCCATCCCCTCTGATCGTGCGAGGAGGTGGAGGCTGGGGTCCACCTTGCCACATAGGACAGTGGTCATGGATCTGCCCTGTTCTCAGAGCCTGCCACTCTTGGCGTCGTCTCCGGCCCTGTCACCCATCAGATGACCCCATTTGTCCCTGGGTGTTCTTGCTCCAGAACTTGTCACATTTCACCCAAGAGACCAGGCACACAAAACACCGTAGGAGGCGTGACTTCTCACGTACAGGACAGCCTGTACACCAGACCACTAGCAGTTCCTTACGTTGTCCTCTTACCACGCATCTGCCGTTCCGTACACGCTTTTCACTTGAAATTTCTTAGAGAAAAATAAGGACACACAAGTGTGATGGTGATGATGATGGTGATGGTGGTGATGATGGTGGTGGTGATGATGATGGTGGTGGTGGTGGTGATGGTGATGGTGGTGATGGTGATGATGATGGTGATGATGATGGTGATGGTGGTGATGATGGTGATGATGATGATGGTGGTGGTGGTGGTGATGGTGATGGTGGTG
>PVJL010020674.1:0-11685 GCA_004026885.1 Lyroderma lyra
TCCTTCCATCACCTTATATTTAGCTTCCCCCCCTCCTCTCCCACCCCCTCCCCTTTCTCCCCTCCCTAACCCACTCGTCCCCAAATAAACATTGAACTATCGATTGTGTCCATGGGTTATTTGTTTGTTCATTTCTTTTTTTCTTTGCTTTCAGTTTTATATTCCGCATATGAGTGAAATCATGCAGTTCTTTGTTTTTATATTTGTTTTAGTGTTTCCATGGAGAAATGAGTACCTGGAATTTCCTAGTCTACAATTTGGTAGATATCTCCTCTGAATCATTAACATTTAAACAGATTGAATACAATTAGAAGTTTAACTGTATTGATTATGATTTGTTTATTTCTTAATTATTTAAAAGATGCTTCTCAATTTTACTGAGCCTACAGGCATCATTATAAATATTAGCCTATTATTTGTATCAGCAGGCTCCTTGATAAGTCAGACTCATTTAATCTGAAAGTATCACCCCTACCTCTTTCATACTTTTTTCAATTACTGTAATAAAATTTTCAATAAATGACCTAATATCAGTAATTTATATCTCTGTATTTATTTAATATTATTTTCTAATTATTGAAAAGGTTTTGTTTTTTGCTAAAAGAACATCAAATATTGATGAATTAGTGAGAGAAGCAGATGAAATCACACCATTTAGATGATTACTTTCTTAAATAAAAAATAAAGTTATAAACACAACTTAGGAACACATGAACAAGCTCATGAGTTAAAGTTGATGCTTGAACAACACTGGTTAGAACTGTGCAAGTCCACTTATGCATGGATGTTTTTCAGTAAGTACAAAGAGCACTTTACATGTATTTTACGTTCCTTATGATTTTCTCTAACTTACTTTATTGTAAGAACACAGTATAAAACACATATAATATACAAAATATGTATTAATTGACTAGGTTACGGGCAAGGCTTCTGGTCAATAGTAAGCTATTGGGGGTTAAGTTTTGGGGGAAACAAAATTTACACACAATTTTCAACTGCATGGGGATTTAGCACATCTAACACCTGCATTATTCAAGGGTCAACAGTATATGCTTTACACATGTATAGTAGAAAATTAATTTATTGATGAAATTATGACTCTGAATTATTTCTTATTTAATCACAGTAAGGTAAATTATTGCTATTGTCCAAATCATTCTATCAAGTTCTTCCATATCTCTCAGGATCTATATTCATGTAGACTTTGAGAGATTAAATAAATTCACCACCTGAACTGTACCATTTACTAATACACCTGCATTATAAGTATACTATTTGGATCCATAAGCAAAACTGTACATAGTCTATGACTGTTATTGCACCCAACTCTTTTCCAAGAATGACCATTGCATGATCCATACCATTTTCTTTGGCACGCTTCCAAAGGCCTTAGGTTCTTTTGTTACCACCTTAAACTCTATATATAATCTTTGATGTCCAGCTTTTCAGTTCTTCCAGCAATCTTTCATCAGGGGTAATTTTGCTAGAATTCAGATATTTTTATAACTATAAACCTAAAATGAATTTTATGCACACACATTAAGTAATTTAAAATTCATTTATATCTTTATATTAAATTTGGGTACCCTGTAAATAGTGTTTCTTAACCTATAGAATGTGACAAGCTAGTCTTTGTGTAAACATACTAATAGAACTAATGCTACAGATTATTCTGAATATTGGAATACTTCATATGTTCTAAGAGCATTCTGGTGTGCCTTATTATTAATAAAAAATCTAGAAATACACATTTTTCTACAAGTTTTCTGACAAATAGCATCACGTTATCTAATCTAAATAGTCTGCTAGAGTGAATTTTAGTTTAGGCTAAATTATACCAGTTGTTTATTAATTTGGTTATAATTAGTTATATTCACTTAGTGTTTTCTAGGTCTTTCATGAGATTTAAAAATGGACTTGTGAAAATTTACACTTTGAAAAGTTTAATGTTTTTCTGTTTAATTTAATCACTTCTACTCTGAAATTGTGTAGAAACCTTAGTTAAATGAATTCTTGCAATTGATTTTATATACAGGTTTGTTTTAAACAGTGGGTGCTTTCTTTTTTCTTTTTTTTTTTCTTTTTGGTATGTGGGTATCTCCCTAACTGGGAATCAAACCCAGGCCGCAGCGCTGACAGCACCAGCGCCAAAACCTTAAGCCACTACACCATCAGGTAACTCCCCCAGTGGGTGCTTTCAACACATTTTTTTTTTAGCCACAGACATCAACAATTTATTGTGCTATAGTGCAAAAATAGTCATGTCAATTGTGTAATAAGTTTTTCAGTTTTTTAAAAAGCCACTTATGATGAGTGTGATAGTTAATATTTTGTGTCAATTTAACTAGATCAAATTATGCTCAGATTTTTGGTTAGGAATTATGTCTGGGTGTGTCTGTGAGGGTTTTACCTCAGAAAATTACCATCTAAATCAAGTTGACTGAATGAAGTGCCTTTCTCTTCCCTACTTGGGTGTGCACCATTCAATCCTTTGGGGGCTTGAATAGAATAAAAATAGTGTAGTAGTGTTTCCTTTTCTCTACATTCTCACCAACAGTTGTTTGTTGATTTATTGATGATAACCATTCTGACTAGCTTGAAGTGATGTCTCATTGTAGTTTTTTATTTTTATTTATTTGATGATCAAAGACATTAAAAAATCTTTTTATATGTTTATTGCTGATCTGTATGTTATCTTTGGAGAAATATCTACTTAGGTTGTCTGTGCAGTTTTCAATTAGATTGTTTATTTTTGAGGGGTGTTAAGTTGTATGAGCTCTTTATAAATTTTGGATATAAATTCCTTATCAGATATATCATTAGCAAATATCTTTTATTCAATAAACTGACTTTTTATTTTGTTAATGGTATTCTTTACTGCATGCAAAGTTTTAAGTTTGATTTAATTAGAATTATTCAATTCTTCTTTTGTTTTCCTTTCCTGAGATAGATTAGAAAAAATATCACTAAGAGCATTGTCAAAGAGACTACTGTCAATGTGTTCTTCTAGAAGTTACATAGTTCTTAATTACATTATGTCCTTAATCCCATTTGAGTTTATTCTTGTATATGCTGTGAAAAGGTGATCCACTTTTCATTTTGTGTATTTATTTGTCCAGTTTTCCCCACACCATTTATTCAATGGACTGTCTTTATTCCACTGTATGTTCTTGCCTCCATTGTCATAGATTAAATGATCACAAAGACATTGACTTATTTCTGGGTTCTCTATTTCCTTTCATTGATCTATGTGTCTGTTTTTATGCCAGTACCATGCTTTTTTGATTACTAGAGTTTTGTAGTATAATTTGATATCAAGTATCATGATACTCTAAATTCTGTTCTTCTTTCTCAAGATTGCTATGTCTATTGTGGTTCCATATAAATTTTAAGATCATTTGCTTTAGTTTTGTGAAAAAAAGAGTGGTATTTTCATAAAGATTGCATTAGATTTATATATTGCTTTATGTAGTATGGGCATTTTAAATATGTTAATTCTTCCTATCCATAAGCACAGCATATGCTTTCATTAATTTGTACCTTCTTCAGTATCTTATAGTTTTGCAAGTATAAGACTTTTACCTTCTTCATTAAATTTATTTCTAGGTAGTTTTTTTACAAAATATAATTGTGAATGAGATTGTTTTCTTAGTGTTTCTTTTTGAAAGTTCATTAATTGTACCTAATAATACAATGTATTTCTGAATATTAATTTTGTGTCCTGCTACTTTCCTGAATTTATATGTCACTTCTAAAAGTTTTTCAGTGCAATCATTTAGATTACTTCTTCCTTTTTTATTATATATTTTTGTTGTGTGATTAAAATGGTTAAGATTTCCAATACTATATTGAATAAAAGTGGTGAAAGTGTGCACCCTTGTCTTGTTCCTGATTGTAAGGCAAACACTTACAGACTTTTCCACATTAAGCATTACGTGAGCTGTCAGTTTGTTGTATATAGCCTTTATTGTTTTGAGATATATTCCTTCTATTCCCACTTTGCTGAGATATATTCCTTCTATTCTCACTTTGCTATTCTTTTTCTAGTTCCTTTAGGTGTAAGGGTAGATTATTAAAGAGCTGTACACCTGGACCATATGTAATATTGGTGGTCAATGTTGATAAAGAACTGCACATATGGTAGTTGTCCTTCATTTTGTTGATATGGTGTATCATGTTAATTAATTTGTAGATATGTAATAAACCTTGCATCCCAAAACTATAGCTCAGTTGATCCCAATATATAATATTTTTAATATATTGCTGAATTTATGAATAAGTTTTGCATCTATGATCATCAGGGATATTGGCTAATAATTTCCTCCCTTTTGTAATGTCTTTTTCTAATTTTGGAATCAGGATAATAATAGCCTCATAAAATGAGCTTGGTAACTTTTCCTCTTCCCGAATTTTTTTTGAAATAGTTTGAGAAATATAGGTGTTAATTCTTTGATTGTTTCATAAAATTCACCTGTGAAACTATCCATTTCAGAACTTTTGTTTCTTGAGGGTATTTTGATTACTGATTTGATTTCATTAGAAATGATCATTCTGTTCATATTTTCTGTTTCTTCTGAAACAGAAGTTTGGAATAAGTTTCTAGAAACTTATATATAATTGTAGAAATTTATCCATTTCATCCATATTGTCCAACATGTTAGTGTATTATTGCTAGTAGTATTTTTATAATATTTCCTTTTTATATTTCTGTGGTGTCTGTTGCGCTTCTCTTCTTTTATTTCTGATTTTTTTATGTGGGCCTTCTCTCCTTTTACTGTGATGAATCTGGTTGAAGCTTTATTAATTATATTTAACAACACAAAACAAGTTCTTGGTTTCATTGATATTTGGCATTTTTTTAGACTCTATTTTATTTATTTTCACTATAATCTTTATTATTTTCCTTTTTTTAAAGTGATTACTTTCAACTTGATGTGCTATTCTTTTTCTAGTTCCTTTAGGTGTAAGGGTAGATTATTAAAGAGCTGTACACCTGGACCATATGTAATATTGGTGGTCAATGTTGATAAAGAACTGCACATCTTGAATCTATGCAATTTTTCTGGCCCAAGTAACCTGAATAAATTTAATAAAAAAGATTATTTATTTCATATTTTTCATTTTTTAAAGAGTCAATGAGGTGATAAAGTCTCCTACTATGATTGTATTACTTTAGATATCTTTATCTGAGTAAATATTTGCTTTGTATATTTAGGTGCTCTCATGTTGGGTGTATAACTATTTGTGTCATATCTTCTTTTTAGATTGATCCCTTTATCATTATGTAATGTCACTCCTTGTTAATTAATAAAGCCTTTGTTTCAATGTTTATTTTGTCTGATGTAGGTATTGCTACAACAGCTTTTTTCTTTTGTTTTTATTTAAATAAAATATTTGTTTTTATCTTTTACTTCTCTGTGTGTGTGACTTTCAATCTGAGCTAAATCTCATGCAGATATCGTATGTTTGGGTCTAGTTTTACTATTCACTTATCTAGCTTATGTCTTGATTAAAGAGTTAAATTCATTTTAATTAAAAGTGATTGTTGAAAGATATATAGTTATTGTCATTTTATTATTAATCTTTATGTTCTTTTTTTCCTCCTTTCTTTTTTTTAATGAAGTCCCTTCAACATTTTTTGTAATACTGGTTTGGTGGTGATGAACTCTTTTAGCTTTTTCTTGTCCAGAATGCTCATTTTCTGTCCCTCAATTTTGAGTGATAGCCTTGCTAGGTAGAATAATCTTGGTTGTAAGTTTTTGCTTTTCATTGTGATGAATATTTTTTGCCAACCGTTTTTTATCTGCAAAGTTTATTACTGTATTTTGCACATATAATGCACACATTTTGCCTGTATTTGTGAGAGAAAAATAAGGATGCACATTACGCATGGGTAATACTAAATCTGTATTTATGTAAAAGTTTTTAATTCTTTTATCATGATTATGGGTTAAAAGTGTAACTCTATAAATTAATAACTATCTTTTAGTTATTTGATACATAAAAATTTTTTACCATTTTAAAAAGTAAATGCTAAAATTTATTTATAATACAAAAAAGGTACTTAAAATATAAACAAATAAAAATTTGAATTAAAAAATAAAAATGTAAGATTTTTTTTCTGAAAGTTTGGGCCAAAATGTGGGTGCATAATAAATACAGCAAAGGATGGTACTTATTACAAATCAGCTGACAATCTTGTGGGAGCTTCCTTGAAAGTAACTAGTTGCCTTACTTTTTCTGCTTTTAGCATTCTATTTTTGTCTTTAACCTTTGCCATTTTAATTATAATGTCTTGGTATGGGTCTCTTTGTGTTTATAATACCTTGTTTGAGTTCATCTGTACTTCCTGGACTTATATGTTTATTTCTTTTGCCAGATTAAGAACATTTTCAGTAAAATTTTTAAAATATTTTTTTAATCTCTTGCTTTCTCTCTTCTTCTGGTACTCCTATGATGAAAATGTTGTTATGCTTGATGTTGTTCCAGAGGTGTTAAGCTAACATTATTTATGTATTCATTCATTCATTCATTCAATCATTTATGTTGTTCTGATTGGGTGTTTTCTGCTACTTTGTTTTTGAAATTGGTAATGCAATCCTCAACTTCATCTAGTGTGCTGATGATTACTTGTAGTGTAGTCTTCATTTCAGTTACTGTATTCTTCACTTCTCACTGGTTCTTTTTCGTAGTTCTATGTGTCTTTGTTATGCTTGCCATCTTTTTGTTGAAATTCTCACCAAGTTTCTTGAATGTTCTAATAACTGTTGTTTTGAATTCTGTATCTGTAGATTTCTTGCCTCTATTTTGTTTGTTTTTTTCTGGAGTTCTCTTCCATTCCTTTATTGGGGATGTTATTCATTTATTTTTTAAATTTGGCTTCCTTTATGTGTTAGTTTCTACATATTAAGTAGATTTCAGTTTTGACCACGTGGCCTTATATAGTAGATGCACTGTGGGACGCAGTGGCACAGTTTCTTTGGTCACCTGCACGGATGCTCCAGGAGTGCCCCTTTTGTGAGTTGTATGTGCCCTCCTGTTATAGTTGAGTCTTGATTGTTATTGGCACTTTGGCACGTGGGATTGTCCTCCATGCTGGCAGGCTATGAGGCTTGGCTATGTACAGAGATTATGGGCTGCTGTTCAGAATTCTCACCTCATGGACCAAGATTCAACCCAGTGGGCTCTGGTGCCTATTGAAACTGCTCCTTAGGTGTCGGCTTGTCAGGCTAATTTGGTAGTACTCTGCTGTGGTTTGCAACTAACCTCCAGGTATGTTTGTTCTGGAGCCTTTTGGGAAGGCCTTCAGTGTAGGCTCATTTCAGCCCCTTCCTTTCACTGACCAGGGACAACTTGGTAAGAGCTGCAAAGTGATTCTTGGCTGGTAGCTGTCTGTTCTGGACCTAGAGGTATTTGGGAGAGGCCACAAAGCAAACTGAGAATGGCTGCAACCAGATATGGGCCGGAAGTAGCTCAGCAAAATGGCCAGTGCACCCCAAGGCCTGCTGCCAACTGCCAACTTCTGTAAGACTCAGCTGCTGATGGAGCCTCATGTGGTATGTGAGTTGTGTGAGGCAAAATCATCTCAGACAGTCACCATGGTGGGAGGAGTGTTATTTACCAGGTTAATGTAGATTCTGGTTTGGTTTCAGTGTTGAACGTGGAGCTACTCAGCAAGTCTCAGTGTACCCAGGGGCCAACCACCACCTTGCTGGGTCCACACAGGTTTTCTAAGAAAAAGTAAAATGCTAGTGGGGCTGGCTACTCATAAAGTGTCTCCAGCTTTGGGTATGCTAAGTGGGGTGGGGTCCCAGAGTAAAGAATGCAGAGTTCAAAAGGTTAAAGAAGATTTAGATGTGGCATGTAAAAGAAGACTCAACACAGGAATACTCGCACTTGCCGACTCGCTACATGGGAGGAGGATATTACACATGAAAAATGGTGAGAGTCTCTCCAGCTTTTATCCTGAAGACATACAATTCATTCTTTCCCTGTATGTCTTTGATGCCTTTTGAGTCAATATCTCTCAGCCAGAGCTCCACGTGAATGCTTAGGTGCTAGAAAATGTGTGTGTAGGCTTTATAAGAAGACATTTGGATTACTTGCAGCCTTTATTTCACCCTGATGATGGGAATCCCCACTGGTTTTCATAGCCAGATATTTTGGGGGCTTCTCTTTCTGGCACCAGTACTTCAGGTCCGGAAGTTTGTTTTTCAAGAGAGGGAGGGGCAAAGGGCTCCTCAGCCATGATACCCTTTGTTATTTTCAACCACTACATTCGAGAGTGAGACTGGCCCAATCCACAACTCCACTCCTCCTACTAGTCAAAACATGGCTTCTTCTGAGAGAGGAGCTCCGTTATAAAGAGTTATCTGATTCTACTGATGATTCTATTGATTCATTTTCCTGTAACAACCCACCAAGAATAACCACCAATGAATTAAAGCCACCGAACAAAAGATGACATGAGGAGGAGAAGACAAGATGGCGACTGGAGACGAGGTTCCTAAAGCCTCTCCCAGAAAACACAATTGAACGGCCATCCAGGAGCCAAGAAAGAGGACCCTGAGTGACAAACCAGCTGTTGAGAAATCCACAAATTGCAAGTAAACACCTGCAGGCTGGCAAGAAGGGGGCAAGTCGGGGAGAGGGAAGGGAGCAGAGACGGACCATGAGGGATCGAGACGTGATCCCTGCTGACTATTCGGAGCTGTGCAGTTTGGGGGAGGGGAGAGAGACTGGGGAACTGGGGACGGAAGGAGTTTGGGAGCCAGCCTCTGGAAATTTTGAGTGGTAGAAGGGCTGAGTGAGGACTCTGAACTGCAAAGATGACACCCCAGATCTAAGACCCCTGGAGACCTACACAGAGCTGCAGTTCCTGTTCCCAGCCTGCTGCATAGGCGACCTGGCTGTCTAAGGCCAGGCCCATAGCTTTGGACTTATGGAGCCGGCAATTCCTCATGCACCCCAGAGTTCTGAAAGCAATGTGAGCCTTTAGACAGCCAGGTACTGAATCAGGGCTGGGAAGAAAGACTGATTTGATTTGCTAGCATTCACCCAGCAAGGGCAGAAGGCAGAGCTGCGAAAGCCTTCTGTTGGCCTCTCCCCAGGATATATGCGCATAGACTCCAAACGCAGTAGGAGATCAGAAACAAGAAACAAACAGCCCCTTCACCCACAAAACTTGACCCCCAGCACCCCCTAGTGTCTGCCCTACAGCAAGACACCACAAAAGCAATAATCCGGGCACTGAACATAAAGTCCTCATGTCAAAGAGGAAGATCCCAGCAGACAGGATGAATTCCTTAAAAACGAAAACTCCTCAGAAAGAACATGAAATTTACCCAGAAGACAGCTTGTTGCATCTGGAAGGGTCGAATTTAAGTGACGGAGAATTTAAAGCAGCCATTCTAAAGTCTGTGAGAGAAATGAAAACCTATTGGCAGAACACCATAGCTGAGGTAAATAACATAAAAAAGGATATAAACAACATAAAAAAGGAACTCTGTGAAAAAAAGAACAATTTAACAAAGAAATTCAAAACATAAGAAAGATTGAGACGGAAATACGAGAAATAAATAATACCATAAAGAAGTGAGAAATGAAATAACTGCCATAGGAAACAGGACCAACAAGATGGAGGAAAGAATTAGTGATATTGAAGACCAGAACATGGAAACAGCTCAGAAAGAGGAAGAGAGGGAATATAGAACCAAAAGGATTGAAAGAACTCTGCCAGAAATATCCGACTCCATGAGACAAAACAACATCAGGATAATAGGAATAGAAGAAGGGGCAGAGCAATCTACAGAGAGCATACTCAATCAATTGTAGATGAGAACTTTCCAAACCTATGGAAAGATCTGGAACCCCAACTTCAAGAAGAAAACAGGTCCCCCAGATACCTGGACCCCAACAGATCTTCTCCAAGACACATGGTACTAAAGATGTCCAAAACTAAATACAAAGAGACAATTCTCAAGGCAGCCAGGGAAAAAAGAACTATAACCATTAGAGGAAAACCCATCAGGCTGGCATCAGATTTCTCAGCAGAAACTTTACAAGCCAGGAGTGAGTGGAACCAAATATTCAAAAATTTAAAAGAGAGAAACATCCAGCCAAGAATAAATTATCCAGCAAAATTATCTTTCAGATATGAAGGTGGAAAAAAGACCTTCTCAGACAAACAGAAACTAAGGGAATTTGCCAGCACGAGGCCAGCACTCCAAGAAATACTGAAGGAGGCTCTTCAGCCTGAAACAAAACATCAGGACAAATGGAACAAAGTTTAGGCAACAAGAAAGAAACAAAAACAAACAAACAAACAAACAAAGAAATAAGTAATGGCCACAGGAAATCCTCACATATCGATCATCACTCTAAATGTCAATGGACTGAACTCACCAATAAAAAGACACAGAGTAGCAGACTGGATTAAAAAACAGAATGCATCCATATGCTGTCTCCAAGAAACACACCTCAGCTGTAAGGACAAACACAGACTCAGAGTGAAAGGATGGGATATAATATTCCAAGCAAATGGTAACCAGAGAAAAGCAGGAGTGGCCATACTGATATCTGATGAAATAAACTTCAAGTTAAAAAAGATAATAAAAGACAAAGATGGTCATTACATAATGATAAAAGGCACAATGCAACAAGAAGAAGACTTGACACTAATCAACATATATGCTCCCAACCAGGATACAACAAAATATACAAAGAAACTACTAACAGACTTGAAAGGAGAAACTGATGAATATGCAATCACAGTGGGGGACTTAAACACTCCACTAACAGCCATGGACAGATCATCCAAACAGAAAATAAATAAGGAAATAACAGCTTTAAATGACACATTACAGCAATTGGACATCATTGACATTTACAGGACACTTCATCCAGCAAAAAGAGACTACACCTTCTTTTCTAGTGTGCATGGAACATTCTCAAGAATAGACCATATACTGGGACACAAAAGTAGCCTCAGCAAATTCAAGAAGATCAAAATCATGACAAGTGTATTCTCAGACCACAAAGCTTTGAAATTGGAGATCAACTGTAAAAGGAAAGCAGAAAAAAACCACATATACATGGAGATTAAACAACAGCTTATTTAAAAAGGACTGGATAAAAGAACAAATAAAAGATGAGATTAAAAAATATATAGAAACTAATGACAATGAAAATACAACGTATCAGAATTATTGGGATACAGAGAAAGCGGTAATAAGAGGGAAATTTATATTACAGGCCTATCGTAAGAAAAAAGAAAAATCACAAGCAAACATCTTAGCATCCCATCTTAAAGAACTCAAAAAAGAAGAGCAGACAAAACCCAAAGTTAGCAGAAGGAAAGAAATAATAAAAATTAAAGCAGAGCTAAAACAATTAGAGAACAGAAAGACAATAGAAAAAATTAATATTACGAAGAGCTGTTTCTTTGAGAAAGTCAACAAAATTGACAAACCCTTGGCGAGACTAAATAAAGGACGAAAGGAAAGGACACAAATATCCAAAATTAGAAATGAAAGGGGAGAAATTACCACTGATACCACAGAAATACAAAGGATTATAAGAAAATATTATGAAGGACTTTATGCCACAAAATTTAACAATCTAGAAGAAATGGACAAGTTTCTAGAAACTTATAGCCTACCAAGACTGAACCAAGAAGAACTGGAT
>PVJL010020675.1:0-11686 GCA_004026885.1 Lyroderma lyra
TCGTCACAGACCCGCATGCAGACCTGGGAGCGAGTGGGCAGGAGGCTGCCGCTCAGGCGTCCGCGCACGGCCGGCGGTCAAGGCCGCCTCTTCCATCAGCGCTGGCCGGGCAGCGCCCCGCAGCCTGCATGGCCGATGGCTTCCCTCCTGACAGTGATGTACGGCCGCCGTGCCGGGTCCTTAAGTACAAGCCTCTGAATCTATGTTTCTTCCTGAGCCAGATTGTTTGTCTCTTTGACAATATTAGGCCCTGGTAATGTAATTTTTTAAATTAAAGAACTTTATAACAAGGTTGCCCAGAAGAGCGCCATACAGCCCCGATGAGGACATTTATCTCTCCTTCTGTCCCCTCGCTGAGATTTTAATATTGCGTAATTCACTCAACAAGGTGCCTATTAATTATGGCGGAATCTCACCACCATCTCCTGTGCAGCTGCAACTGTGGAGTCTGAGCAAAGGTTTCCTCTGTTAAAACCCTCGCTGGTTTTCTCTAATCATTTGCCAGGCATTACTAACAAATTAAGGGGTTTTTGGAAAGATTTTCCCAGCGTGAGGAAATGTATGGTCCGTAGGAAGTGAGCCCCACTGAAGTGCTGTACAGGAGAGTCTCGGTTCATCAGCACCTCGGGAGTGGGCGGCGTCGGGTGCATGCACCCGGCGCGCTCAAGCAATTGGAAAACTCTCCAGCAATCGGCCAAAACAACGAAGATCTTTGATTTTTTTTTGCCGAATGCTTGAGAGCGCTGGTTGCGTGAGTTCTAGTTAACTGAGAGTCTACTGTACATACTTCCGGTCCCAGGATTGGGGAGGGCCCTGCGGGAAAGACACCAGCAGCCCGGCCGGCTGACTTCAGGGGCGAGGACGATGGCCCTAGCCACCTTGCGTCACCTCCTTCTGTCTCCCATCTGTCTCCTCCATGCTGGTTCTGCTCTCCGTCCGGGTTTATCCTCATGGTCACAGCATGTGACAACAGATCTGGTCCGAGTCCTCCCCTGGTGAAGTTGAAGGGTTAGAGTGACAGTGCCCCTAATGATTCTGGCTGTCAGGTGGGGCATCTTCAGCGAAGCCCTGTGTCCACGTGAAT
The DNA here is from genome assembly GCA_004026885.1 of Lyroderma lyra. NCBI lineage: Eukaryota > Metazoa > Chordata > Mammalia > Chiroptera > Megadermatidae > Lyroderma > Lyroderma lyra. The sequence continues at coordinate 1,085 of PVJL010020675.1, forward strand.
GGGATTATTGATTGGCCTCCTAGACGGGAGGAGGCACGGATCCCCAGAGAAAACCAGAGGAATGCTCATGGAAGGAGGGAAGAGAAATTGATGACAAAACCCTCCTGTCCCCACTATTTATCCTGAGAGGGACAGTTGCCCCTCTGCAGTATTGAAATAATTTCTGATATAAACCAGTACTCTGGAATTCCACGTTTTGGAAAAGGAAGTGTACGTAGGAATTTTTAGCCATTTCTATGCATGACGTAGGTTGCTAACGTGCCTCGGTAGTTGGCTCCAAATAGAATAATAATACGGTAAATGAAGGGGCAGAAGGGGTCCCTTCAAAGTAAACAAAGCAGACACCGTGTTCGTGATCATAGAGAAATAATTAGCAGCTGCTGCTGCTTCTTTATGAATTAAACTTTTCAAGAAAGAGGGGTCAACAGGGAAAAGAAAATAAATCTCCACAGTGAGGTGGCTGTAAAGGCCAACAAAAGCCAACCTTATAATTAGATCAAATCAAGAAAAAAAAGTGCTGTAAGAAACCAGGGAAGGAGACAAGTAGTGACTACGAGAGCGGCAGAGGTGAGTCGGGGGTTGGTTGAGGAGCATTCTCTCTGAGGGGATGTCCCATCCACTCACAACCCGACCGCGCACGCGTGAGGGATGCGTGTTAGTGTACGAAGTACGTAAGTACGCCTGACGCTGTCATCATGACATAAGGACAAGGGTACCCACGGTTCCCTCGATCTGTTCGTGAGCATGTCTAACTCTGACCTGAGCCCAATTTCAGCTGCTTTTAAAGCATTTTTGGTGAAAGTACTTGGTGTTCTTCCAAAGACAAATGAAAGAAATTGCTCTACTCTAGAAATTGCTCAAGTGTACCATGAGATAAATCACATCTTCCTCGACCCCAGGTGACATACAGTAGAGGTATCATTGTGCGGGTAGCGCACAGGGGACATCTCAGTCTGTGCCACAACCGAGACGGAATTTCGTGGATGGTGTCAGGGATAGTTGGTCTGGACCGGCGCTGCCCAGTGGAACGTTCTGTGGTGGTGCGCCTGCATGGTCCCATTTGGTTCCCACTAGTCCACATGCTTTGGACACTTGAAATGCATCTGCTGCAACCAAGGAACTGAATTTTAAATTCCATCATTAATTAATTTAAATTTAAAGGGGCACCTGGGACTCGCAGCTACCAACTGGGGCCGTGCGAGTCTAGGGAATGAGGTGGAGAGACGTTTGCTGTTTGAAGTGTTAATGGCTTCTATGTCACATCAGGAAAAGAAAAAAGAAAAATAAAGAACTGACTCCAGCAGGGAACGTCTACCTCTTGGATGCATTTTAACCATTGTGCCCCAAACACGTCACGTATCGTGTCTCCATGCAGCCCTTAGCGAGCACGGCGTGGGAGCCAGGCTCCGAGGAAGGCAAACGGCGCCCGCCCCTCGCCGGCACGCACCCCGCCCCGGGCGGCCCGGCGGGCCTGTCCCACACGGGGTGGAAGCCGGGCTGTCACTCCACCCCGATCGGGCTCCGCGTGTGCAGCGCCGGCACGGGGTGGGCACACGATGTGTGCCGAAGGCTGCAGCTGGAGCCAGACGGAGCCCCCAGAGCGGTGGCGCTCTGTTAAAAGTGCTGCTGGCTGCTGAGCCATTGTGAACAGTGTCTCGTCTGACAAGACGGCGCTCCTACGCGAGCCCTAGGAGGCTGGGCGTCGACCTTAACCAAGCGTCGGTAACAGAAGAACTTTGGAACCGGAGGGGACCCTGGCGTTCATCCCCCCGGCACCACGGCGCGTTGCCTCGGCCCGTGCACGGAGCGCGGACGCGTGGACTTGCCTCGGGCCGGCCGTTCGTTCAGGCACAGACGCGGCTGGCGTTCAGGGGTCAGCTTGGGCTGTGCCCAGCGCGGGCTGCGCCCCGGCCGTGTGCGCATCCCATGTGCCAGAGCCGTGCCGTTCGGTGGACGGTCCCCTCCCAGTCCCTCCCGAGCTGGCGCAGGCTTCTGGGCAGGGCGGTGAGTCCGGGAGCACCCTTGACTGCATTCCAATGAGCCCCGTCCACACTGCGCACTTGAAGCTTTTATTTCAGAGCCATTGTGAGGTGATAATGAGGTGCTGGGAACTAATTAGCTAATCAGACAAAACTGTCTGGGCCGCCATCTGCCAGGTCTGCAGAGTGATCGTCCCTGGTCGGACTGAGAAATGGGACCGAAAATATCCTGTTTTTTTTTTTTCTTTTTTTTTTCCTGTTTTCTGTTCCCCACCCTGCTCTCGCCTTGGTGGGTGACGGCGAAGGGATTATGTAAGATTCCATGTGGCTGTGCCCAGCCAGCCAGACGCGTGGCCCCTGTCCCTCGTGCCCATGTGACACACACACAGCCGCCGAGTGTTAGGCTCGTCGACTTGTGTCCCCCTCGAATACGTGTACTCCGATACAGTGTATTTGAGGAGAGTGCAATCGATTGGGAGTGCAAGTCCGGTACTCAACGTTAACCAGCCTGCCGGGACCCCCAAGGGTCCTCAGAGCAGTGTCCCCAGCCTGGATTTGCGCACAAGTCCCTGAGCCTTTTACGCAGGGCACCCCATGTCTCCTGAATTCAAGTGGCTCCTGTCTCTGGTGCTAGACGACCTGTATTTGTTCGCGCAGACGTGTCATCCTTTCATTTTACCCAGAACAAAGACCGGAGCTTGCTAACCAAGTTGGCTTCCCCTCAGCATTAACGTGCCGGCCACTGTCCGCCCTCACGGGCCCAGTACTCACCGGGGGGCACTGCCGGCCCCCGGCTGCTGGCGTCTCACTGTCGTGATCAACGTGCCCTTGGCATTCACCTTCAGAGACCTCTCAGCTTCCGGAAGTGACTTCAGATGGGAGGGCATGAGGCCTGGGCGAGGGCTGGTTGCGTCCAAGACCCTGGTCACCTCAGGCCCCGCCCCACTGCCAGCCCTCACCCCCAGGGGCTCCCAGGGGTTATCTGATGTGGCCTTCCGCACCCGACCGTGAGCAGAGAACGGCTCAAGTAGGGATGCTTGTGCTGCGATTTTCGTGATTATGTGTGTGTGTCCCTCCCGGAGCAGCGCCTGACTTCGCGACGGAGAACATTTACGCTTGGTGTCCTGGCGGGGCCTCGGTAAGGAATGAACTCAGCCAGCGTGTTTGTGATGTGCGATGGCTGCAACGTGGGGTTTGTGTTGGAAAAGTCACTTGAGGGGGGACTGGAGGTCTTTGACAACCAGGCAGTGAGGTGTAGGGACAGGAGAGGTGCTCATGAGAGATGGGCGGGGGCTCACGTGGACACAGGTCTCTCTCAGCCCCTCACAGCCCTGCTTGCCGGCTGCCTGGCCCCGCCTTGGCTGACCCACCTGGTCCCCTGCGTCTGTGGAGTGGCAAGTTGGTCCCAAGATCGTGACGTCCCCGGGAGAGGTGGTTTAGGTGCTGCATGCAAAGCACGCACCACATGGCCTGACGCAGGCTAGGTGCTCCATAAATTTGTGCTTTCCGTCCCCATTCTACTCGGCTGAACTAACGAATACAAACATGGCTGCTTTGGAGGAAGGCATTATGGAGCGATGACATTTACATTCCATTATTTTCTCTTTGGCTTTTCTACAACGAGGATTTGAGGTGATTAAAAAAAAAATAAGAGTTCGGGTCCAAAAGCAACAACAGCAGCGCAAACCTCTCATAGTTCACCCCTAATTGTAAACACAACATTTCCAACGAGCAGAAAGCAGCCTGCAAGTGTCCGGCCTTCCAGGCGCGTGCGGAAGCGGGGGGCCATCGGCCGGACGGGAGGAGCAAAGGCCGCTCTGCGCAACGGGCCCCCGAGGTGACTCCGTGCGCGGGGCCCGTCATCGCCGGGACGTGTGCGTCCCATCGGCAGGACCCGCACCGACGTGTCTCATGACAATGACCCTGCGTAAACCTTGGAGGCGTCACAATGGAAGTCAAGTCACCGCGGGTCATCCTCTGGCTCATTTGACAGTATCTCAGGCAAGCACAGTCCCCTTGGGCACCAGGCTGTGTCTCGGGACGGGTGCCGTGGTGACCCATTAGTGACCCTTTTATGCACGGTTCCCTGTGGGTTTGTCAGGGTAGTGTCCCCTTGCTAATGTCTGTGTCCCTGCTCACTGTGGCACCTGGCACACAGTAGGTGACATGAGTGACGGGGCAGGGTGGCAGGAGCAGTGCTGCCCAGGTCTGGCTGCACGCTGCGGCCACCATGCCTGGGAGTGCCCCCAGAGGCTCTGGTGTAATTGGCTTGGGGTCGGGCGCGGTCACACTTCTGCCAACGGCGCCAGTGGCCCGCTGAAAACCAAGAGGACAGACAGTGGCAGTGTGCTGTCCAGGTGAAGTATGTTATACTTCTAACCAATTAGTACTTTTAGCTGGGTCGTGTGACAGATGCTAAAATGAGCAGGACACAGCCGTTGTCCATGAAAAGCAAACAACGTGGTGACCAGCGGTGGGATAGTCCCTTCGCAACCACACGGCACGCCGCCGCCGCCAGACGCCCGTGCGTGCTGAGCCCCTCGGCACAGGCAGAACCCACTGAGCCTCCGTGGCACGGCGGGACGATGCCGTAACTGTGGATGCCCAGCCCAGAATGCAAGCGCTGGAACTTGGCTCTGAACCTCCCTAACGCCTGCGCTTTGCATTTCTTAGGGTGTCCGCTTCCAAGCGTCCCTTTTTAGGTGCCAAACGCCATAAAAACGAGAGAAGGTGGAAATGGCACGGCAGGTGCTGGGGCCGCTCCTGTGGGAGCTTGTGCCGTGTGGGGTGCGTGACAGTGGGCGGCAGGTGTCCGGGTGCGTGACAGTGGGCGGCAGGTGTCCGGGTGCGTGACAGTGGGCGGCAGGTGTCCGGGTGCGTGACAGTGGGCGGCAGGTGTCCGGCTGGCATTGCTGGTAGAGCTGAATGGGGCTGGACGGGAGGACACGGGCTTGACGGCGAGCCGGAACTCACCTGGGCTCGCAGAGCTGGGCAGGGGGTCGCGGACTTGGAGAACCTGGGTCTCGGACACTCGGTCGGCCTTGTGCCGACTGCCCAGCGCTGCGTGTGAGCGCCACTGGAGCACCTCACAGGTATCGGCTCGGTCCTGACAGAACGCCGTGCGGAATGGACCGTTACGTCCACTTCATGTTGACCAGACGGAAGCAGCACGGGCGAGTACCCTGCCCGAGTCATACATGCAGCACGTCCATCCGGGCGGGCTCTTCCGAACCTCACTGACCGGGCTGGATGACCCTCAGCGCCAGGACGTTAAGTCCGGATTCGAGGACGGTCTGCAAGAGCCGAGATGGAACACCGCGTCACAGTTTGATATTTTTTTTTAATTCATTTTTATTGATAGACTTTTTGGGGTGACATCTGTTAGCAAGGATGACGTAGGTCTCAGGTGTACAATCCTACAGTGTGTTGTCCACTTGTATAATAAGGTCCCCACCTAATGTGACTTCTCTTTCCATCACCCAATATCTAGCTCCCCCTCCCTCCTCTCCCACCCCCTCCCCCTTTCTGCCCTTCCTATCCCCCTTGTCCCCAAATAACAATTAAACTATTGATTGTGTCCATAGGTTGTTTGTTTGTTTGTTCATTTCTTTTCTCTTTGTTGCTTTCAGTTTTATATTCCGCCTGTGAGTGATGTCATACAGCTCTTTGTTCTTTCTGTCTGGCTTACTTCACACAGTTTGATATTTGATGGACTGACATTATTACCAGGAAGATGGTTCTCTTCCATCCCGGGCCTGTCCTCAGGGGCCCGGGAGGTGTGATCAAAGTGGGCGACAAGTCTTCTGGCCCTCAGCTCCGTGATCGTCTCCCACGTCCTATAGCCTCATTCCTCAGAAACTGACTTCAGAGGATTTTAAGGACAGAGAATTCTCTAAACTGCCAAAATAGCGGAGTTACTTGTTTTACTTTACTTCCCTCCTACTCAGAACTCCCACGGCTCAGTCTCTGCTTCACACACCACCTCCGCACGGCGCGTCTAAAGGACTGTGCCTTCAAGCATCTGAGTTCCAGTCCCTTCGATTCAGGCGGAGTTGCCTTTTCATACTACACGTGCACGCGGCACAGACACATACACACAGACACGTGCACGTGTGTACATGCATACATACAGACACATGCATGTGTGCACAGACACACACACAGACACATGCATGTGTGCACAGACACACACACAGACACATGCACGTGTGCACACACACACAGATACATGCACATGTGTACACACACACACAGACACATGCACATGTGCGCGCACACACACACATGCATGCATGCACATATACACACAGACACCTGCCCGCACGCGCACGCGCGCGCGCGCACACACACACACACACACACACACAATTTTGGTTTGCTTCTTTCTCTCCTTCATCCACACTGAGATATGAATCATGGTTCTGTTTAGAATTCGCCAGGATTTGCAGCAAAGTGGATCTGCAAAACGTTCGGTCTGAAGGCCAAGCACAGGAGGGACTTTGAGGTGGTCTGTTGATTCCTATCGTCTGGCAAATGGTTGCAGCAGCGTCATGGCCACCAGTGGTGGCACTGGGACCCGCGGTCGGGCCAACCTTCCTCCCTCCCAGTGCATCTTTGTCAGGGGCTGCTGTGTCCCAGGCTCTGGTCTAGAGGCTTGGGCTAAAAAGAAATCCAGCCTTCTAAGGGTTTACAGCCTAACGACAGGGGCGAGTTCTATAATGAGCCAGCGATGTGCATATAAAATGTCCTGAGTTTTCTGCTTTAAGATTCTAGAAACCAAACTTGTAGATCATCAAAATAACTCCTGAAGAAACCACACAGAAGGCACATGAGCACGCCTCTCCGATGTTCCTAGAGAAACTCCAGATGGCGAGAGTAGGAAGCTGTCAGTCAGCACTGTCCGCATTTGGCGTGGTCCAGCCAGCAGGTGTGGGGGGCCACCACGCCGCCATGCTGCCGTGAGACCTGGCCAGGTGTGGACGCAGGGGGAGACACAGCCGAAGCCCAAGCTGGGCCCGCCACTCGGTGCTGTGTGACACCGACAGTGGAGCTGACGGGCCCCCTGTGAGGACCAGGGATGCCGACGGTGAGTGTAGAGAACTTGTTGCTTGCTCTCGCCTGCAGCAGCTCCCGAGGCTGCTCCTGGGACACCGCATGCACAGGTGGCCTTGTTGGTGTCCCCCTGTCACCTGGAGCCTCCTCCTCTTTCAGCGCCTTTCCCCAGACTCGGTCCTTTCCCGTCCACGGTACAATTGCTCACTTGGTGAGCGGTGGCCAGAGCAGTGCGCGCGGCTCCAGGTTGACGGCCGGGGGACCTCACTCGTCGGTTATTCACGTGCCTGGGCTTCCGCCCAGTTTGTTTCGGAACGGTGTTAAGACAGCTTTTTTTTAAAATTTTATTTTAAAGGAACTAAAAGTGGCATCAGTGAATGGGGCTATGAGGACCCAATGCCGATGGGCATGGAGGACACGGGGTACTGGCTTGGAAGTGGAGGCACATGGCCCTGCTCGTTGGCTGGAAGGACCCAGCGAGTCGGCCATGAGCCCCCCAGGAGCCCTGGCTGGACCTCCTGGAGGAAGTGGGGGCAGCAGAGCATGAAAGCAGGCGTGGGGCCCCTCGTGCACCCCGCAGGTCCCCTCACATCCTGCTCCTCCTCACAGCCTCTTTCCCTCCCCAAAACCACTCTCGCAACACCGATTCCTTGCTTTTAAAACAGTTCATTACCGCCCCATGCACAGTCCTACAACACGCGGGTACCCCGACTTTATACTACAGAGGTGAATGCACACCGTAGATGCTTTTTTGGTGAACATTGCTTTCATCAGGTTCCTCCAGGGCGTTGTGTGTTGTCTCTACCATCAGTGACCTCTGTCACTTCATCGTGAGAGGCTGTAACACAATTTATTTGCGGGTTGCTCTCCACTTTGGGATGTTCCCAATACTGTCCAACAGAGAGTTGTGCCTCACTCTTGGGATGGTCTGGTCCCCTCGCCCACACTGTGTCAGGGCCCATGAGCTCCTGGGACAGGACTCAAACTGTCCTATTCATGCATCTTTGAATCCCAGCATGTGTCTCCGTGGTCACCACCCAGCAGGCCATCAGTGACCACTTGCTGAAATGTCAAGTGGGGGATGTGACGGAGTGGGGACTGATACTAAACTAGGTGACACAAGCTTTGAGTTGAAGGTCAGGCTCCCACGCTCTGTAACCAAGTTGTCGCAGACAGGTCACATCTGAAGGGAAATCAGTCTGCCGTTTTCTTCCAAGTTGTCGTGAAGCTCCTCCGTGGTGGGGACGGCATCGATCGATACCCGAAGGATTTCCCAGGATGCCACAGACTCTCGTCTGTAAAACCCAACAGAGAGGAAGAGAGAAGGGATGCTACGTGCCCACTGAAAGGTGACATACCAGCATCTCCTTCCTTCTCTGGTTTCAGAGTTGCTAAATATTGCGTCCCCAAGTAAGAGAAAACAGACACCCCAACGAGCACTGAGTCAGGGAGAGGTGAGAATCTACCCACTAAGAATGAGCCTCAGCTTTGAATTTGCAGAGGAACCACCGAGGAGCAGGCCGGAGGGCAATCCCAGGGGTCAGGGTCAGAGGGGGCCCATCAGTGAGTGAGGGAGTGACGTGGGAAGGTGGCCCGGGGACAAGGCGATTTCCTTGGCGTCCCTCACAGTTGTGCCGTCACGCCATTTCTTCCGAGAGCTCTTCACCAGGTCTTTAACGCCCCCGGAGGTGTCGCCGCCTCGCTCTGACGCCTGATCAAGTATCCTGGCTTTTCCTCTTGAAAGGCGGCGCAGCTCGGTGGTCTAGCAGCACTTGTCATCACTTTAGTGGAATCGAGCCCGGGGCAGCCACCAAGAGCCACCTGTGGGCCAAGCAGTGGGTGACGGGCGCGTGCTGCTGGTTTGTGCTGTCACGTACATCTTCGCACATCACGATGAAAGGGTCCGGCGTTGACTTCTGTTGGCCATTGTGGAAGAAGTGGGCGGGTTGGAGAGGAGTTATTCCCCATGTCCGATGCCCTCACTCACCTGGTGGCCATCTGCACAGGCAGGCTGCACGTCACTGTCAGAACCTGGCCTGGGCTGTGCTTTCTCGTCCCAAGGAGCTGCTCACACAGCACAGCTGCAGCCCAGGGATACAGGGTCTTCCCGTGGATCCGCCTCCAGGACAGCGGGGACGATCTCGCCAGCACAGCTTGCTCGGGCCAGCAGACGGGGGACCAAGGACTGTCCGCTCATCTTGGTCATCCAGGCCCCACAGACCCACGGGCACTGGGGTCGCCTCTGTCTCAGCCTGCAAGGGCACGCCGGAGCTCTGATGCAGCCTGGCGGTCCCATCGCTTCTGGGTCGTGCTTGGACCGTAGCGGGGGGCAGCTGAAGCGCACAGCTCGGGAAACCTCCACGCGCTGAGCAGCACGACCACCTGGATTTTGCTTCGTTTTTATTCTTAAAGTGTAACTTCACTTGTGATGGCCATTCTTGTGGATGCAAATGCAAGTCCAGCGTGTTTCTTCTAACACACGAAGGTGACACAATGGGGAAACATCCATTTTTCTTTGTCTCCAAAATTTGTACAAATATCGTTCCTGGTGAGAACCGATTCCTGGGATGTCCCGCAAGGCAGTGCCGCCTGGCTCTGTGCTCGGACTCCTGGTGAGTCGCACGCGGGCGCAGGGGAGGCCCACGATGGGGACTAAGCTCTGCACGTCCCTGCCCAAGTCCAAGATTCATGAATAAAATGTAGAGACCAGTCCATTATCTCGTGTATATTATTCATGATTCTAGGGGGACACACACCAACAGCGGAAGAGCATTCAGCACCGGGAACTGTACCAGTGGGAAGAACAAACGCTGCAGAGGGGTAAACGCTTCCAGAGCGGTTATGACCCTTTTAAGTAGCGCGGCGATTGGTCACAAACGCCCGACGGGGAGGGGCTTGAGTCTTGCCCGGAGCCTTCCCGGCACCCAGACACAGAAGCCGTGGAGACGGGGTGCAGTCACCGTGCTTAGCACTCGGCCCACCCTGCAAAGGCTGGGAGGTGCCCGGAACACCCGCACGGCGGGCGGAGAGCAACGCCGAGGGCCTCCCGCAGCCTGAGTGCGTGCACCTAACAAGGCAAGAACAAAGGAGAAAGGCGCAGAAAACGATGCCCACGCACGCTCTGCGGCTGCGGGGCCTCCAGCCAAAGGAGAGAGTGTCCTGCCAGCTGCTCCCCGGCCACAAGGAGCCGCCTGCTCCCCCGCCACCAGGAGCCGGCGTCCCTGGGCAGAGGAAGGGCCGGCGGAAACGCAGGTGCGTCCGAGCAACATGCTGGGGTCAGCGCGCAGGGTGCAGCCAGGCGGGGAGGAAAGGGGAAGGGGCCGTGGGCGGGGCCGTGGGCGGGGCCGTGGGCGGGGCCGTGGGTGGGCACGGGCCAGGGGCAGGGGTGGGGCATGGGGCGGGGCTGTGGTCAGCCTCGTGTCACCGGGCTAAACGCAGGAGCGTCCAAGCAACACGCTGGGGCCAGCATGCGGGGTGCAGCCCGGCGGGGAGGAAACGGGAAGGGGCAGGGGCAGGGGGCGGGGCCTGGGGCGGGGCATGTTGGGCCTGGGGAGGGGCCATGGGCGGGCAC
>PVJL010020676.1:0-11676 GCA_004026885.1 Lyroderma lyra
AACCCAAACTCATTCTAACACTTACCCTAACTTGAAGCTTACTCAAAACTTAATCCTAAGTGTAATCATGCCCCTAAAAGGAAACATAAACTTAACCCGTCTCTCATATCAAACTCAAAACATAACCTTAAACTTAACTTAATTCATAACCCTTAACATAACTGTAAACCTAACCCTAACCACAGCCCTTAATCTAATCTTAACTTTATCCCCAATTTAGAGCCAATTCCTGCCCCAAAACTTACCCTAACACATACCTTCTTTTCTAGCTCTCAATGGAACCATGCATATAACAAAAAAACCTTAACTTAAGCACAAAATCTAAGCTTAAACACAATCTGACATTTTGTTCTACTGCTAACCTTAATAATAAAATCAAACCTAACCTTATCTTTAACCCTTAGCCTAACTCAAAATCTAAACCATAATGTCTTCCTAAAGCTAAACCTAGGCTTACCTACAGCCCTTAACTTAGTCTTAAACCTACACCACTTTTAATTAAAAACTAAAAAAATAACCTCAAACCTAACTCGAACCCTAACCCTAACCCTCAACCTAATGCTAACCATAGCTAGTTACCTGAACCTAACATGGTTTCTAACCACATCAGTATCTAAACACATACCCTAAATCTAACCATTACATGACCCGTGCCTTCCCTTAAACCAAATTGTAGACGTAACCCTAACACTAATCATAGAAGTAATTGAAAGTGAAACCAGAACTTCAAAAGTCAATATGACCCTAATCTTAACCCTAATTCTAATGATCAGCTTAACACTAAACCGAAACTTAATTATAACTTTGACTCTAACTGATATCCCCTACCTAAAAAGAGCAATAACCCTAAAGCTCAGTCCAACACAAACCCTCATATGTATTTTAAGAGTAATCTCAAAGCTGAGAAGAAACTTAACACAGGGGCTGAGGGACCTATACATTTGATAAACAAAAGACGTTAAAAGAAATTGAAGGAGGCACAAAGAAATGCAGAGATTTTATGTTCATGAATGGGATGAATGAACCTCATTAAAATGGTCATGTTACACAAAGCAATCAACAGATTTATTGCCATCCCCATCACAATTCCAATGACAGTTTTTCGAAAAATTTGAAGAAAAATATCAACAGATTTGTATGGAATTTGAAAAGACCCCAAATAGTGACAGGCATCTGAAGGAAAAAAGAAATAATGGTGAAGGTTTCACTCTCTTTGATATTAATCTATAACACACAATGACAGTTATATAAGCACCATGCTATTTGCAGAACAACAGGCACACACACACACACCAATGAAAAACAACTGAAAACCCAGAAGTAATCCAACATATATATGTGGAGATCGTTTTTTACAGAAAGCCAAAAATATAACATGAAGCAAAGAAACCATTTTCCATAAATGGTGCTGTTGCAAAGTGAAAATCACATGCAAAAGAATGAAACTAGACTGACAGTTTTCACCATATACAAAATTTACTCAATCTGGACCAAAGACCTAAACATACTATCAATAATGATAAATTGCATAAAAGAAAGCGTAGGTCCCAAACCTGTAGGCCTTGCTTCAGAAAGAGTTTTACGAATGTTACCTCAAAGGCAAGGGTAATAAAGGTCAAAAGAAATGAATGGGACTCTACCAAATGTAAAAGCTTCTGCACAGCAAAAGAAACCATCAAAAAAGCAAAGAAGCTACAGAGTGGGAGAAGACATTTGCGAGCAATGACTGAAAAGGGGTTAAAATCTGAACTATATAAAGAACTCCTAGAACTCAACACCAGACAAAAAAACAATCCGATTAACACATGGGCAGAGGACTTGAACAGACACTTCCCCCAAGAAGACTGATTATTCAAACACCCAAGAGATACATACAAAATGTTTAATTACACTAGATATTAGAGAAATGCCATGAACTAGCACTTCACACCTGTTACTGATAGAAAGGCTATGATCTACAAGACAAGTAATAACGATTGTTGGAGAGGCTGTGGGCCAAAAGAACTCCCATATGCTGCAGGTGGCCATGTCAATTGACACAGCAACTATGGAAAACAGTACGGAGGTTCCCCAAAAGATTAAGAATAATGATACCATATAATCAAGCAATCCCTTCTCTGGGTATCCAACCTCCAAATCTGAAAACATGGACTCATAGAGATATAGGTACCCCTGTGTTCCTTGCAGTACAAGTTACGGTAATCAAGACGTGTCAACAACCAACATGTTCTTCAACAAGTGATTGGATGCAGGAGATATGGTATAAATACCCAGTGAAACACTACTCGCCCAGAAGTAAAGATGAAATACTGCCCTTTGTGACAACATGGATGGGTCTGGAGATTACCATGCTAAGGGAAGTAAATCAAATAGAAAAAGGTGGGAGCCAGAGAACTTCACTCATATTTGGGATGTAGAAATGAAAGCGACAAAGAAAAATCCAAAAACTCATAAATACAGTGTCAGTCCCCAGAAGATTATAGGTAAGCCCCCTGCATAGGGTTAAAGCCAGGCCCACCGCCTGGTGTTGATCTTGGTATAATCAACCCTTTCTGGGGTTGAATTCCTTGGGCTGACAGTTACTGCCCATGTACCGCCTTATATAACCATGAAAACCTAAACAATTGCTACTGGGCAGATGGGGCAAGATGCCACTTTTTTTTGAATACGTATACATAGTCCCAGGTGCTCAATAAAGTAGCTTCCTTGCTGGTGTCTTAATGGTCCCCTATGTCAGCTCCGCATGTGTGTTTTCAATTGGGTGTACCACCGCCGAAACCTGCCCTGTCTGGAAACCTTGGCAATGACTTTTGGTGTAATCTGCAAGATGAGGTGAGTACAACCCCCAGCTCCTCTGAGGGTCCCCGGGTGGAATATATGTGGCCTCCCACCTCCCTATGGCACCCGGTGGCCATATATCTGGCCACATGGACAGCCTCAGAAGACTGGGATGAGATTAGGCCAACACCTGAGGATATCAAGATGGCCTTGGAATCTATGGGGCCGAATGTTGCCCCGGCACACTGGAAGGTGGCCAGCTGGGTAGCCTGGATGTTTCTGGCAGTGTTGCACCACACCAGCCGGGAGATGCAGGAGCAAGCTCAATAGGTACGCCAGTTGCAGCGCTGGGAGGAAATGCTGAAAGAGCGCCTGGCAACTGTTGAACATATGCTGCAGGGCTCGGAGGGGTCTGTACAGTCCTCCAGGGCAGGTAGCCCGACACCTATATTGCAGGCTCGCCCCTTAGTGCAATGGAAGATCGAGCTGGAGCAGCAAATGGGGCCGGGAGTTCAGCAGCAGGGGGTGCCCCAGGCCAGGCAGCATAGGACAATGACTGTGTACTCACCCGCTGAATTATGGGAACTGACGAAGCAGGTATGGCAAAGGGCTGGGGAAACGGTACCGGGCTGGCTATTGAGATTATGTGACGAAGAGGTGGAAGGAACAGAGTTGTCCCCTGATGAAATGTCCCAACTGGCCTCCATTACGGTACTCCCCTCCTTGAGGCAAAGGCTACAAAATATTGCCCACACTAACCATGATGCAGGGAATCATTCCCTGATCAATTGGATAATGGCAGCGGACCGAACGGTTTGGGCAAATGCCGGTGAAGTGCCTGAGATGGTGAGCAACTGGTCCACGTACTCGTACCTAGTGCAAATCATACAGGAGACGGGCATGCGACAGATGATGTTTCAGGTACACTACAATAGTCCCGATGAGGAGGTTTTCACCACTAGGATGAAGGACCTCATCCTAGCCTCAGGACCCCCAGGAACTTTCGGGACTATGGCGGCTCTTCTGGCCCCCTATGTAGATCAGCGGGTGCATGAAGTAACAGCCACCCTAGCTCGATTGGGGGATGTGGAAGTGAAGGAAAAGAAAAAAGGGGGCCAGGTGAGGTCGCTACAGGGTCCCAAGTTGCCCTCACCCAAAAGACGCCCGTAGAGTAAAGGGGCTCAAAAGGTGATGTTCAGCCTGCAGTGAGAGTGAGCTGAAAACAGATGTGGTTTGATCTACTAGCTGCGGTAGTAGCTGCAGAGAAAATAGAGCATCAGCCCATGAGAGTACTGCTGGCTCTATGGAAGCAGCTGAAACCTGAGCCGCAGTTTACTACCCTGCCCGCTGCTACACTCCAAGTTGGGAGTTGAGGCTGACTGATTTTTACCCCGACTAGGGGTCCAGCCAAGGTACCCGGCTGAGGGGGTACCTGGGGGACCAGAGGCCGCATGTTGAACATGCTATTTACTGGTCCCCCCATATTCTAGGGGTGGATGTGCTGCAAGGACTGGTGATTTTGACGATGATGGGAGAATTTTGCCTGCGTTCGTGAGTGGTAAACACTATTGTTCGCGGGCATCCTCATCATGCCCCCTTGGTATTGCCCTAGGCTACCCGTGTTGTGCATACAAACCAATATCGGCTACCAGGAGGGCACGAAGACATTGGTCATACCATTCTCAAGCTTGAAGAAGCCCAGATGATCCGCCCAACGCATAGCCCTTACAATTCTCCCGTATAGCCAGTGAGAAAGCCTGATGGCTCCTGGCGAATGACTGTGGACTATCGCGAGCTGAACAAAGTGACACCCCCATTGCATGCAGCTGTGCCCAATGTAATGGATCTTATGGACAAACTCACACATGAAATGGGACAGTATCACTATGTTGTGGATTTGGCAAATGCCTTTTTCTCCATAGATATAGCGCTGGAGAGTCAAGAGCAGTTCGCCTTCACGTGGGAAGGACGACAATGGACTTTCCTGGTGCTTCCCCAAAGATATCTGCACAGTCCCACCCTGTACCATAGACTGGTGGCTCAGGACTTGGCCACCTGGTGGAAGCCAGCAGGGGTCCATCTGTTCCATTATATTGATGACATAATGCTAACCTCTGATTCTCTTGCAGAGTTCAAGACTGCGGCCACCACTCTACGAGAAGCCCTGAAAACCTGGGGGTGGGCCGTCAATGAAGACAGGGTCCAAGGGCCTGGGTTGTCTGTCAAATTCTTGGGAGTTTTCTGGTTGGGTAAGACTAAGGTTATGCCAGAGGTAGTCATAGATAAGATACAGGCATATCCCCGGCCAACAACAGTAAAGCAATTGCAGGCCTATTTGGGTTTGTTGGGCTATTGGAGTGTGTTTATTTCCCA
This sequence comes from Lyroderma lyra, assembly GCA_004026885.1. Classification (NCBI taxonomy): domain Eukaryota; kingdom Metazoa; phylum Chordata; class Mammalia; order Chiroptera; family Megadermatidae; genus Lyroderma; species Lyroderma lyra. The sequence goes on from PVJL010020676.1 coordinate 5,152, forward strand.
TTTAGCCACTTTAACTCACCCCTTGCATCACCTGATATGGCGAGGGGCTACTTGGGATTGGACCCCAGAGATAGAGAAGTCATTTCGAGCCACCAAGCAGGCAGTGGCTCAAGCCCAAACCCTATGGGTGGTTGACACCACCCTACCGTTCCTTTTAACGGTGTCAGTGGATGACAATGGGTTTGGATGGGACTTGTGGCAGAAACATGGGACTCGTAAAGTGCCCATTGGTTTCTGGTCTCAATTGTGGAGAGGGGCGCAAGCCCGCTATTCCCTTATAGAGAAACAGCTAGCTGTTATTTATGCTGCCCTTTTGGCCTATGAGGCCGTAACAGGTCCTAATCTTATAACCATTCAATCATGGTATCCCGTAGAGGGCTGGTTACTGTCTTGGTTACAGATGCCAAGAACAGGGGTAGCTCAAACCCCTACCTTGACCAAATGGGGGGCCTATTTGGAGGAGAGGGCCGGCTTCTCATCCAGCCCTTTATCAGATCAATTGCATGCCTTGCTAGGACCTATAGAATTTCACGTAGAACAGCCATCCCCACCAATGGAAACTGAAATGTCTATGGACAGCCCCTATTTAGAGGAGCAAGCCCCTATTCCGGCAGATGGTTGGTATACAGATGGCTCCTGCCGAGGGCAACAGCCTACATGGGCGGCTGTGGCAATTCAACCCTATACAGACAAATTCTGGTATGAGACAGGGACTAGGCAATCCAGTCAGTGGGCTGAATTGAGGGCTATGTATCTAGTGCTGATGAATGAATCAGGCCCTGTACACGTCTGTACAGACAGTTGGGCAGTGTACAAAGGTTTAACACTCTGGCTCCCCCGCTGGGCAGCCCAAGATTGGCTGATAGGGCACTGTCCTTTGTGGGGGAGGGCTCTTTGGCAGGACTTGTATAAATGGGGTCTTCAGGAGGGGGGCCACTATTTACCATGTTCCAGGACATAATCCTTTAAAGGCGCCTGGAAATGATACTGCTGATGCTCTTGCTCAAGTGAGGGCAAGCCAGTTACTGCCCCACCCAGCAGAGCCAGGTCCCTGGCTACACCGCAAGCTGGGACATGTTAGAGCCCGAATCATGGAACAGGTAGCTCGTCGATGGGGTATGTCCCTGACTCGGGCACAATGTCAACGGCTGGGCAAGAGTGCCAAATTTGTGCAAAACAGCACCCCCACAGGCACCGCCCCCTGTGAGAACTGGGTGTTGTGCCAAGGGGTGGGCAGCCCTTTCAAGAATGGCAGGTGGACTATATCGGGCCCTTACCAACAGGCCATGGTTGTCAATATGCTTTCACAACAGTGATACACGGACTGGGTTAGGATTTGCCTGGCCCACATCTACGGCCACCCAGGTACATACCCTTGCTGCACTTGATCAGCTGAGCGCTGCCTATGGGACTCCTATGGTAATTAGCAGTGACAGGGGCACACACTTTACTGGATACAAAGTGCAGGCTTGGGCTCGTCGGAATGATGTTGCTTGGCAGTTGCATGTACCATATCAACCCCAAGCCGCAGGTATGATAGAACGATACAATGGTTTATTTGAGGAAAAATTAAAGGTCTTGGGCCCCGGTCTATGCAAATGGAGAACCAATCTGCCCACTGTGGTCAGGCTATTAAATGAACAACCCAGACGTACTGGTCTGTCTCTATTAAACAAGGTTGTTCAAGGGTCACCCCGTTTTTTGAAGATATGTCCCAACCCTGCTGACCCACACCTGGTGCCAAAAACACATAACGGGTCTTTACTCCTCCATGCTCCTGACTCGTTGGCACCAGGAAAACAAGCTTCATGGGCATGGCCTTGGACTACCCGGGACTCCCATGAATCCTGGCTGGCTCTGATAGAACCTTGGGGTCCTGGACTTCAGGAAGGATTGCTCTTAAAACCATGGTTGGGGTGCTGGCCCCTCTCTGTGCAGGTGACTCTGCCAGAGAGGGCCAGAGGCCCTATACTAAAGGGAACATTTGTTCTTGCCCTCTGGCCCCTTCCTTTGTACACCATCACCCCATTAGAGCAGCCTTGGCACCAAAATCTTCAGGAACAAGTCTGTTATCATAGGCCAGGGGCAAAGCCCTTACCGGCCACATTGTTGTCACAAGATGGATACATTGCCTGTATCTTACCTGAGGGTAAAGATCTTCCTTTAATGGTGTCACTATCTGCTTTGTCCTACCATCCAGGCTAATGGCAGGCAATAGTATCCTGTCCTGGGCACATACGTTTGCTCAGGTACACAATGTTCCCCACTGCTGGTTCTGCACGGAAATACCAGTGGAGGCAGCTGAGGGGCTTCCGTGGTGGATCCACCCAGCTTCACTACACAACCTGACGTGGTTACATAAATGGAGCAGCACCACTGAATGGGACCAACGGCGCCGGGCAGTGGACAACTTGCTCCACAAAGACCATAATAACCAAACCCTCTGTTTGGTTATGCAATGACTAATGGGTGGTGTTGGGTGGTGGGAGAACATGTAAAACTATGGAAAAAAGTCCCTCTATGTATATAACAACACAGTTCAGCTGCTAAATGTATCGCTGGTTGGGTGCCCCACACTTGTGTCAAAATGTTACCCATGTGCTGAACCCTCGCACTTGGTGGAATTCCTTAGGCTATACCTGGCGGTGGATACTAATGATCCTAGCAATTATTGCTAGCAGTCTGGTAGGCTTTAGCTGTTCCCTGTACTGCTGCTGTGGGCTGTGGGCTGAAGGATATGCATTATGTACAAAGTCCCACGCGGCGGCCCTGTAGAGGTGGAGTGTCAGTCCCCAGAAGGTTAAAGCTAAGCCCACTGCAAAGGGTTAAAGCCAGGCCTGCCGCTCAGGCTTGTCCTTGGTATAATCAGTCCCTGTCTGGGGTTGAGGAATTCCTGGGGCTGACAGTTACTGCGCATGTACCGCTTTATGTAACCATGAAAACGTAAAAACTTGCTACTGGGCACATGCGGCAACATGCCACTTTTGTTTGAATACGTATATACAGTCCCAGGTGTGCAATAAAGTAGCTTGCTTGCTGGTGTGTTTATGGTCCCCCATGTCGGCGGCGCGTGTGTTTTTTCAATTGGGTGTACCACCGCCGAAAACTGTCCTGTCTGGGAACCTTGGCAATGACATACAGACAACACTTTAGTGGTTACAAGAAAGTAAGAGAAAGGAGAGGTGGTAGAAGAGGAAAGGGGCTGGTAAAATATAGGGGGAAGAAAGAACTGATTCTGGGTGCTAAACGCACAATGCAATATATGAATATAAATTATGTATTATAGAAATGCACACTGGAAATGTAATTTTACTCGTCAATGTCAGCGTAATTAATTAAATTTTTTTAAATTCATTTTTATTGTTAGACTTATTGGGGTGACATCTGTTAGCAAGGATTACATAGGTTTCAGGCATATAATTCTACAGTGCATTGTCAACTTGATGTATGATAAGTTCACCACCTAATTAATTTAATACAAAAATAAATAACCCTAACCATAAATCTGGCCTAAATAACAACTGAACCCCAAACTTAATCCTACACCAACTCCAAACGTAATTTAAAACAGAACGCTCAGCTTTGTTATAAATTGAACCCTAACTCTAAATCTCATAACATACTCAAGAAATAATCCCAAACCAAAATCTAACGCTAAACCAAACCCTAATTAAAAATCTAAGCCTACCCATAACATTATCCCTGAGAGTAACTCATATGGGCTTTTACTCGAAACCCAAACCCAAATCTAATTGAAAACCAAACCCTGACCTCCAAGCTAAATCTCACCCTAATCCTAAAAACCCAGTCATAAACTGAAATCTTCACCGCGTCATAAATCCGGCCCTTCTCCTACCCTAACTTAAAACCTAACTCCAACCTCAAAGGTAACTCTAAGCCTAACTATATCACTACCCCTAATCATTAACTCACCCAAACCCTTACCCAAACCATATGCCTAACTAAAAACCTAAGTCTACCCTCAAACTTTACCTCACTCTATCAATAGCCCTTCCTTTAACCCTACTCAGAGCCCTCATTGAAATATTCTTAATACCATAACCTCAAAGCTTCTTCTAACCCAATCCAAACTCTAGCCCTGAACCTAACCTGAAACCTAACACATACCCTAACTCAAAGATGGATCCTTACACTAATCATAACCACAACAGTACATATACTTCTCACCCCCACCTTTATATATCCTGAACAGTAACTACAATTTCAAGAAAATCTCTAACCTCAAAGCTAACTCTAAGGCTAACACCAAAGCTGAAGCTGTGCAGAATCTCATCCTTAACACAAGTCCTAAACTTACCTCTATACCTCTCCCAGGGTCTCCGTTCCCCACCACATGGCATTCTGGAACTCACAATCACGACAGTTCTATTGTCTCATGATTGGCTCTGGGGCCGCAAGACATCGTAGCGCTTGATACAGCCGCGGGGCCCCGATTGGCTGACCCTGCCACTGTGGCATCATGGTCAGCCCACGTTGTGATTATAGGTCCCTGGCACCTTTTACTTTCCATCGCGGAGGGTGGGGTGCAATCCGGGTGTTGTCCTCCCGCTTCAGCCTGGGTTTACGGTGGCCACGGGTGCTCCTGTTGTCGTCGAACCGCTTCTACAAGCTGCTGCTCTCTCCCGGGTTCCAAGGTTTTCAAATGGAAAATTTTGATGCATCACTTTGTACCTATTTCAAGGTATTGCTAGGCCCCTGAGATACCAGAGTAAAAGGGTGTTTTTTTCTGGATTATGACGTAGGTACTTCTATCTGTTCCGTGCTAACCTTACTGGTTGTGTGGCTGGGACCAAAATACATGCAAAAATAGGCAGCCATTCTCTTGCCCAGGAATTTTAGTGGTGTGTAAACTTGGACTCACCTTACTGTCTCTCTGTATGTTCTGTGAGATTGGTGAGCAGTCAATTAGCAGGGGCCTCCCCTTGTTTAACTGTATGCATGCCAATGTCCTGGACTGTTTTCCTAAATGAAGAAAGGTGGAGGCACAGGGGGTGTGGAGAGCAAGGATGGAATGCACTTTGAGTATGTTTTACAAATAACTGTTCAAAATACTAGAGTTGTAAGTGCATGCATGCCTTCTAGAATATTTTTTTAATTCATTTTTATTGTTAGACTTATTGGGGTGACATCTGTTAGCAAGAATTACATAGGTTTCAGGCATACAATTCTACAGTGCATTGTCAACTTGATGTATAATCAGTTCCCCACCTAATGTGACTTCTCTTTCCATCACCTTATATTTAGTTTCCCCCCTCCTCTCCCACCCCCTCCCCCTAAATAAAAGCCTTTGCTATTCTTTTTTTTATTTGTGTTTTGTATTCTACTCAGAATTAAATTAAGTATTTAGAAATACTCCTACACAAGCAAAATACAGAATGGAAAGTGGAGAAAATGGGAAAAACAGATTCAGGAGCATTATTAAGCATTTCATGGACGATTGCCATTTGGGGTCGGGAAGAATGGAAGGAAGCAGCTGGTGCTTGTGTTTGGTAGTTTTGTGGTAAGTCCTCCTCTCAATCCTGATGTGATAACTGTAAATAGCTTTGAGATTTGAGAAGTTATTTTTGAAAAACTGAGAAGACTCGTAGTGAGAACTATGATGATCATGTAAATGGACTATGTGAGTTCACAACCCATTGTTTCTTCTAAGAAACTGGAAAGTTGAAAACCACTTTTGATGATCTCAAAGGAAAATGTTGTAGCTTAAACAAAAAAAAAAAAAGTAAGGAATCAATATTAATACTATCCCAAATACAATACCTAATTCAAGGATGAACCAGACCCTAAACTTAGTCATAAGTAATCCCTAAACCCAAACCCATCCATAACTTTCTATGTAATTCAAAATGGAATCTTAACCTTATTCCTTTACCTAAGTCTAACCCTAAACCTGGCCTGTTCCCTAACCTTAAACATGAACTTAATCCCAATGTACACCTAAAACTTTGATTCAAAGCAAACCCTAACCCTAAACCTAAACCTAAAACTAATTCTAACATGAACCATGAACTTAACCAAAATCCCTAAACGTAACCCCAAAACTAACCTTGGGCATAAACATCATCTTGGTCTTCACCCTAACCAGCACCTGAATTCTAATTATAAACTCACAACTAACCTTATCTCTAATCACAAACCTAACTGAAAAGTTCACCCTTACCCGAAATTTAAGCCAAACTGAAGCCCTAAACCTAAACATATACATAAAACTTAAAAGTAATTTTAACCCAAAATCGAACTTCAAACTTCACTCTAATCTTCTCCCTACCCCTTCACTAAATTGTACACCCAACCATAACTCCAGCATGTATCCTACAAAGAACACTAAACCTAATCCCAATTTAAAAGTAAACCATACCATAAAGGTAAGCCTAACCTTAACCATAACCTCAACCTTAATCACAAACTCAACCCAAACTTTAGCTCTTACCTTAAATGCAAACATAACCATAACCCTATCCATAACACTAATCATAAACTCAGCCTTACCCCAAAACCTAGACA
>PVJL010020677.1:0-11679 GCA_004026885.1 Lyroderma lyra
CCCATGAAAGTTGCCAATTAATTACACAATTTATATAAGTAAGTGTCATGTCAAAGATGTTCCATGAACGTTAAGTGCCTCTTACTTGAGACTTACAAATCTGAGTTATACAAGTGCTGTCTGGAACAAAATCCAGTCAGAAATGCTTTGTCTTTTCATATTACACACCTGGATACATTCCATATAGGCTTCTAATATCTAAGAACAGCCTACTGAATGCATTCAAGGTATTGGCTTAACCCAGGGGTGTCAAAGTTTTTTGAAATCATGCCATCACTCTTACCCATGGCAATAATTGCTAATTAATCACAGCGTCCTTTTCTATTAGTCAGGACACTGTCTCAGAAAATCTTCCAAAACAGCACTGGAGGTAGCCACTAATGATAATTTGGAATCAGTACATCAGGGGAGAGCTTTATAACACTAGAAAAAAAAATTTTTTTGAAATCTCATCTAGTTGTTAGCTTCTCAATTTCACCTGCACATGAATGGCAACAGCCTAGAACAGTATTTCTTATGAATGACCTGAAGCTAACTGGTGAAACTGATCAAAGTCTTATTATCTGAGAATATTGAAAGTGTGATTAGACAAGGGAAAGAAAGAATGTGTTAGTTAGGGTTGATTATGAGTTTGGACAAATTGACCTCAATCTATATATAATAATAGCTCAGGCAAAGTAGAAGATTATTGCTCACTTATGAAATAATCCAATTGTTTACAGGATGGTGAAATGAAAAATATGTGAGCTGCACTCTACACAGCCATTAGGAATACAGGATGATGGAGGCTCTGCCATCCTAAATACCTGACTCCACAGACCACTGTGGGCATTTGCATCCAGCTGGTATAAGAGAAAGAGTATGGAGGAGTGCCATGGGACAGGCTTTTATTGGTCAAGACTGAAAGTGGCTCGCAACAATAATGCTATTCTTTTGGCGGGGACACAGTAACACCGCTGTACCTAACTGTAAATTGGGCTAGAAACTCTAGCTTATGGCAGGGCAAACTCTTCCCAATGGCACTAAACTGTAGAAGGGACCATAAATGTTTGGTGGTCAGCCAGCCATCTCTACCCACAAAGAGGTACTTATACTTCAAACTACATGGCTCTGTGTAGGAATGGTGATAGCACTAGAGTGCACCTAGCAGCATGCCAGGCATATTCGTCTGAGCCTTTTCACATTCCCAGCTTGTCTATGGCTCAGCCAAATATGAACATGAAATTGATGATAGTAAAAATTATTAACCCTGTAATGTGATACTGAAAAATTTGTGAAATTATACTATCTAGCATAAGTTTAACATACAGTAAGAGTTCCACGTTTAGCTAGGATGTAGGAAGCAAGTAACAGCATTATGCCTATCATAAAAATAAGACAAACTACAGAACAAATGCAGAATCATAATTTGTATTGAACCCCTCATATAGCTGAGGCCACAGGGCAACTAGGTAGCCTCAAATTCAAGGCCTCTCTAAGAATATAGCATGTGAGCTCTGGCAGAGATGCCATCTGCTGTACAAACAGGTAAGAACAATTCAGCTAAAATTTCTACCAAGTTGCAGGAGTGTGACTTTGAGCAAGTGTAACAGTATAGGACTTTTGGAAGTCACAGACATCAGGGGTGTTCACACTTTCTGATAAGGTCTTCTCCACAGACTTTTATTGGGTATTCATGAGAAAAATTGTGGCCAAGGCACAAACCAGAGGCAGTCTTCCTCAGTGATGAGGCCTGGAGGAGAGAAGTACATCTGCTGAGAGAGCTCGCCTGCCCTGCTCTGCCCTGTGAGGCTGTAATAAGAAATCTGTGATACAGGACAGGGCCCTCACCGTGCTTTAAACCTGATCTCAGATTTTCAAGCCCCAGAATTGTGAAAAATAAATTTATCTTCTTTATAACCAAACAGAGGGGGTTGGTTATTATGGGTGTAAACATCATCTTGGCCTTCACCCTAACCAGCACCTGAATTCTAATTATAAACTCACAACTAACCTTATCTCTAATCACAATCCTATCTGAAATGTTCACCTTTTCCCTAAACTTAAGCCAAACTGCAGCCCTAAACCTAAACATACACCTAAAACTTAAAACTAATTTTAACCCAAAATCGAACTTCAAATCTCACTCTAACCTTCACCCTACCCCTTTACTAAATCGTACACCCAACCACAACCCCAACATGTATCTACAAAGAACACTAAAGCTAATCCCAATTCAAAAGTAAACCATAACATAAAGGTAAGCCTAACCTTAACCATAACCTCAACCTTAATCACAAACTCAACCCAAACTTTAGCTCTTACCTTAAATGCAAACATAACCGTAACCCTATCCATAAAACTAATCATAAACACAGCGTTAACCCTAAATCTAGACAGTAATATGACCCTAACAGTAACCCCATACTTAATTGAAAACCTAACTCCAAACCTAAAACTAAGCCTTTAAAATTTTACTTTAAATTTACATCCTAATCTTAAAATTAATTCTAATCCTACACTAACCCTAACCAAATTACAAAATCAATTCTGAACCCAAACTCATTCTAACACTTACCCTAAAATGAGGCTTACTCAAAACATAATCCTAAGTGTAGTCCTGCCCCTAAATGGAAACACAAACCTAACCCCACTCTCATTCCAAACTCAAAACCTAACCTTAAACCTAACTGAAAACATAACCCTTAACATAACTGTAAACCTAACCCTAACCCCAGCCCTTACTAAAACCCTAAATTTATCTACAATTTATAGCCAAACCCTGCCTCAAAATTTACCCTAACACACAACGTCTTAACCTACCTCTCCACTGAACCATGAATATAACAAAAAAACTTAATCCTAAGCACAAACTCTAACATTAAACATAATCTTACCTTTTGTTCTACTGCTAATGCTAATAACAAAATTTATTCTGACCTTATCTTTAACCTTAAGCCTTACTCAAAAGCTAACCCATAACATCTACCTAAAGCTAAACCTGGGCTTGCCTATAGTCTTTATCTTAGTCTTAAACCTACACCAACCCTAATTAAAAACTAAAATATAACCTCAATCCTAACTCTAGCACTAACACTAAACATAATGCTAACCATGGTTAATTACATGAACCTAACATGGTTTCTAACCTAATCAGAAATATAACACTTACCCTATATCTACCCATTACATAACCCGAGCCTTATCTTAAACCGAATCCTAGACCTAACCCTAACACTTTTCATAACAGTAATTTAAAGTGAAACCCGGACTTCAGAAGTCATTATATCCCTAATCTTAACCCTGATTCTAATTATCAACTTAACACTAATCCTATCCTAAATCATAACACTGACTCTACCTGATACCACCAACCTAACCCAAGCAATAGCCCTAAAGCTCAGTCTAACACGAAACTTAATTTGTATTTAATCCTAAACTCAATACTCAGAATAAACTTAACACAGGGTTTGAGGGACCTATTCTCTGAAAACCACAAGACATTAAAAGAAATTGAAAAAGTCACAAAGAAATGCAAAGAGATTTTATGTTCATGGATGGGAAGAATGAACCTCATTAAAAAGGTCACGTTACACAAAGCAATGAACAGATTTAATGCAATTCCCTTCAAAATTCCAATAACAGTTTTTTTGAAAAATTTGAAGAATAATATCAACAGATTTCTATGGAATCAAAAAAGACACCAAATAGCCACAGGCATCCTAAGGAAAAAAAAAGAAACAAAAAAACAGAGGTGGAAGTTTCATACTCTTTCACTTCAATCTATAGCACACAATGACAATAATATAAGCAGAATGGTATTTGTAGAAAAATAGGCACTCACACACCAATGAAAAAGAACAGAAAACCAAAAATAAACCCACATATATACGTGGATATTGTATTTACGGAAAACCAAAAATATACAATGAATAAAAGAAATCAATACCCATAAATGGTGTTGATTCATATAGAAAACCACATGCAAATGAATGAAACTAGACTGATAGTTGTCACCATATACCAAAATTAACTCAATCTAGACCAAAGACCTAAACATACTACCAATAATGATAAATTGCTTAGAAGAAAGTGTAGGTCATAAACTTATAGACCTTGCTTCAGAAAGTTTTATGAATGTTACATCAAAGGCAAGGGAAGTAAAAGTCAAAAGAAATGAATGGGACTGTACCAAACGTAAAAGCTTCTGCACAGCAAAAGAAACCATCAAGAAAGCAAAAAGGCATCAGATAAGGGTTTAATATCTAAAATATATAAAGAACTAATAAGACTTAACAACAAAAAAACAAACAACCCATTTGAAAAGTGGGCAGAAGAACTAAACAGACACTTCTTCAACGAAGAAATACAGATGGCCAGCAGACATATGAAAATGTGCTCATCCTCATTAACTATCAGGAAAATGCAAATCAAAACCACAATGAGATACCACCTCACACCTGTGAGAATGGCTATTATCAACAAGACAAGGAATTACAAGTGCTAGAGAGAACGTGGAGAAAAAAGGAACTCTGGTACACAGCTGATGGTAGTGAAAACTGGTACAATCATTGTGGAAGGCAGTGTGGAGGTTCCTCAGAAAATTGGAAATGGATCTACCGTTTGACCCAGCAATCACCTTCAGGGGATCTAACCAAAAGATTTGAAAACCTTTGTCCACAAAAACTTATGTACACCCATGTTCATCGCAGCACTGTTCACAGTGGCCAAAACATGGAAACAGCCAAAGTGACCTGCGATAAATGACTGGATAAAGAAGCTGTGGTAAATATACACAATGGAATATTATTCAGCTATAAGAAAAGATGAAATATTGCCATTTGCAACAAAATGGATGGACCTGGAGATCATCATGCTTAGTGAAATAAACCAGAGAGAAAAAACAAAGAAGTGTATGACTTCACTCATATGCGGAATATAAAACTGAAAGCAAAGAAAAAAGAAATGAAGAAACAAATAACCCATGGACACAAACAATAGTTTAATGTTTATTTGGGGACAAGTGGGTTAGGGAGGGGAGAAGGGGGAGGGGGTGGGAGAGGAGGGTCGGAATCTAAATATAAGGTGATGGAAAGAGAAGTCACATTAGGTGGGGAACTTATTATACATCAAGTTGACAATGCACTGTAGAATTGTGTGTCTGAATCTTGCGTAGTCCTTGCTAACAGATGTCACCCCAATAAGTCTAACAATAAAAATGATTTAAAAAAAGGCATTAACCTCAAAAAACGCTTTACCAACCCACACTCTGGAAGTCCAGAGATCTGATGGACCCTTGAATTCTTATTAACCTTAGTCTGGGCTATTGTTTTGACCACACCTGGTATCAGCTGCATTATAAGCAGCCCATTAGAACCTGATTGCCTTGTAACTAGTTCTACTAAACAACAGGAACAGAGCTGTTTCAAATATTTACAATTCTTTTTTCTCCAATTTACTAGCAGTTACTTTGTAGCCAAGTGAGCAGCAGTTACAAGATAAACCATTTGACACAATGTCTTCTTTTACAGACATCCATCCAGGATATTGCAGGTTCAGTTCCTCAGTGTGGGGTGGGGAGTAAACAGGGAAAAGGGGCCAGGGGGTGCGCAGTGGAACCAAGTCCAGGGAGATGCAAATGGTGATTTCTGTTGGTGGAGGGCCTTGCATTCAATTTGTAGAAAATGCAAAACCTGTGAAGTGCAATAAATCCAGGTACAATAAACGCAGTTACGCCTGTAATGCTAATGTTATTATCTAGGGAGAAGGAAGAAGCTGGAAAGAACACAGACGGACAAAAAAAAACCTATTCAAACATGTGAACAACCTCCTTCTTCCAAACTCTGCCAGAGTGTTATTAAGCTTCTTGCTGATCCAGCAAGACCAGAAGGGCAGGCCAGATGCAGTGTCCCTACAGAATTAAGCTGTCGCTTAATTGTGACTTACTCTGACAGGTAAAAGAACATTTTAACTGCACGCTGGGCTGATGCAACAATGCTATCTTATTAAAAGGAATTCATTTTAATAAGAAAATATTGCTACCAGAGTCGCAAATGTGTACTCTACCATTTGTGGACTTAAACTTCAACTAGCTTATTCTCTACTCCAGTCTCCTCTAAGAGAGGAATATTATGTAAAATAGATTACACTAGCAAAAGGCAAAAAGAACATGATAGTTTCTTCGCCTTTCCCTGAGATCCTGACCTCCTCTCTTCTCAAACTTCTACTTCCATCTCTGTGGGTAGGAGGACTAATCTACAACAACCCAGGATGCACAGACTTAAGCACTTACTGTGCCTATCATGAAAGAATGCACTATTTATCATAACTATGACACATAATATGAGAAAGATGAGGAAAAATGATTCCAGGTTAAAATAATGACCATTAGCAGCCAAATTTAATCTCAGGGACAACGCACAGGCAAACAGAAACTGTCAAGTGCTTATTTAACATTTTAAAATCTTTGAACTTCAATGAGGAATAACTCTCCTTTTTAAGGTTGAGAGAAGAGAAATCATTCTATTTTCTTCAGAGCAGATCCATTTATCTTATAAAATCTTTTTCACAACAAAATTTTAGTTGATGGAATCAGTTAAAAAAAAAAAAGCCTGTCACAAAATCAAACAGACCCAGGAATCTCTCTGTACACACTCCAGTCCATCTTGAATGTGACCTCCAATTACAAGGTGGCTCCCCTTTACCTGTCATAGGAATCTGATAGGTCTGAATCGATTGAGCTCATAGCACTGGGTAATGGAAGGTAACGGTGCCATCAAACTTTCAACTTAACTCGATATCAAATATTACTGATGTCTAAAGTGGAAAAAGAATCACAGATTGGCTTAACTTATTCATTACCTCACATCTTCCTATTTCAGATTCATTTAAAGAATCTGTGTTTGCATCCCATCCCTACTGGCCATTTCTTTGAGGAATTTGCTGTAACATCACAATGTTCTTTTACATATGTTTCTACTCTCACAAATATTCCTGCTATTTATAACATGCTTCCTTTGAAAAGCCCTAAATTATTTAAACAGTTCTATTTCACTTGCAACATCTTCATTAGTCAAAGATATGGGTGTCACCATCCTCCAAGAAGCATGGAAGAGAAGTGGTCTGTTTGCCACCAGACACCCAGCGAACAGTGTAGAAAAAGCAGGACCCATTCTAGTTCTTTCTTTGGGGCCATTATCATCTATATTCACAAAGAAAGGACAGAGTTCACGTGCTCATGTAACACAGTAGCTCTGCTGTGAATTCCTAGCTTAGCTGATTCAACCAAATAATTGTTCCAAAGTCAATATCCTCATGTGTTGTTTTCTGAAATAGATTTTAATTGTCCTTAATCAACTGACATGAATCACTAATTTTTCTAAACTATCTGGAATCCAAACCCATTTCCATCTGGAATTCCAAAACTTTTAACATAAAAAGCACTTCAAGTGTTTGTTCAGAATGTTTCAGCAATTTTTACAACTCTTTTAAGCAATCCTAACTAGTACCAGTGCAGACCAGATACCCACACACAACTCATACCTCTGGGTCCTGATGATGAATGACCACCAGATTATCCACAACATTTAGGGCAAACTTCCCGACATGATTTAACATTAATATGTGCATCTTCTTATAGGCACCTTCTCTGTAGGACAACAGAAATGTAAAAAAATAAATCGACAAGTTTTAGTTCAAATTTTAAAATCAGAGAAAGAGGAAAGAAAGCATTAAGTATATGGTGGTAGATGATAGGGGACTACCTCAACTCCTGTACTATTGGCTGTCATAGAATGATGCCTTAGGAAGGGAGCATAAAGCTATCTGTAGCTGAGTAGAGAACAGACAGACTTCAGTCACACCTGGTTCTTTGAAATATCTCCATTTACAATGCTAAATTATAAGGCTATAGCTAAATCAATCATGAAGCAATCACTACATGGAATATTTTGCAGCCTCTAAATACACTTGCAAACAAGTGCAATTAGTCAAAAACAAAAGTCTATTATAAAGTTAAGTGAAAAGGGGGATGCAAATGTAAATATAGTTTGATCATGATATTTTAAAAGACAAACACGTACTTACACATAATATCTAAAAATATTGAAAATACATGTTAATAGCTTTGCTTGAATAAGTCCATTTTCTTTTCCTCTAATGTCTATATTTTCCAAGTTTTGAAAAATGATTATATTCCTTAATCACAGCAAAATATAATCACTCTTCATTTTTAAGCCTCTTCTAAGAAATGTGACCAGTTCCTACATGCACATTTCTATTCTAGTAGTTAGCACTGTGCTGGGCCTGCCATGGGAAGATGGAACAAAAGGGAGTAGAATGGGTTCTCATTTCCACTTTGGCCAGGATTGCTCTCATTGTGTTTTCTAAACCATGTTTCCTCTGAAAAACAAAGGAAAGTGAGGGGTATTATAACTGCTAAACATTGTTAAAGTTTGGAAATCATTGTTTTAGGCTATAGAAGGATTAGAGGTAATTTAGAAGCAAAATTTTGTTGAATAGAGTTATAAGGGGTTCTTTCTATTAGTTTCTATTTTTGTGATTAAAATTTTTATAAAAATAGTTTAAAAAATAATATATCTGCAATTCCAAGTGAAAATACACTTTTCCTACATAAGTAATTCAGTTTTATATTTGTTAGATAAAAGCTTAAATTATGTTCTTGTTTAGAACAATTAGGATGTATTTTAGCTAAAAAACATTGTTGATATATTGCAACTCACAGGATGAATGAAAAATTCTAAAACTAAGATAGCCCAGAAATAAATTGGTTAAATGTTCTCCTATTATCATATTACAATGTTGAAAAAACTTTCGTAAAACTACAAAGCTAGTATAATAAAATAAAAAAAAAAAGAATGTCAAGACAACAATAGGTTTATTATATTCACAGATCTAGGTAATAAACAGGAAAGGGAAGTCCTTGTTTTATGTCCCAAGGCTACCTAAGGAAGGAAAGGCAGCCTTGGATTGTTTATAACACACTTGTATTACTTTTATCACCAAAAGCAATTACAAGATGGAGTTCTCTCAAAATACACATACATCATCCCCATCACAATGTCCCTTTCAGAAAGACTCACTTTAGTGGACTTGGGTGCAGCTGGTAATTCAGTCTCAAACTTGGGCAGCTTTGACATAGTTCCAGCCTGTTGGGGGCATAAAGTCTTAGGACAAGTTTGTTAAACCCCTTTGGTGTTTTAGCATTCCCTATGTAAAATTATCAAGGACATACATTCACTATGCCTTCCATCCTTTCCAACATCACAGCAGGACCTTTAAGCACAGGGTCTGTGCCCAAAATGAATCCCTCTTAGAGGTGATGGGATAGTACAGTGTGCCCTCTATTGGTCAGAAGCAGTGAGGTTGTTATTAGAGGAACTTGCCCCTTTGAAGAACTTGATACATTAGGATGCCAAAAGTAAAGGAGGCTTTCTCTTACCCTAAAATAAAAAGGCTGCAGAACGATACCAAAGACTGTAGTGGACAGTAGAATGACAGCACTCTCAGGACAGTGCATGTACGGATTCACATTGATATTCCGACTTTTCAAGAGTTTCACACTTCATTTCTCTGGTAATAGCTGAAGCAAAATTCAAGAAACCATCTTCATTTAAAGAACAACAAAATATCAGAAGACTGACTATGTAAATTAAGAAAATAGGAAAAACCCAGTGCAACTGAAAATTTTTTTATTTATTACAGCTACCAGTTATCAGTCCTGGTGCTTAGTACTTTACAAACCTTAGCTCATTGACTCTCACCACAATGCTGAGAGGTGGGCATCATTGATATTCGGAGAAAATAAAGCTCAGAGAAGTGAGGGAAACTGCCTCACCAGTGATGAAGTTACGGCTCAGCAGGGCATTTCTCTGCAAAGCTCAGGTCTCAACCTCCACATTCTCAGGCACCACCCACCAAAGACCCAAAAGCAGCAACATTCTCACTCATCATGGAACTGAAACCCACACCCCCAGAGCCCCGGCTCTACAGTGGGAACCATCCCCCCTGCAACACTGGCTTTCAGCCTGTCTCCATTTCTACTCCAGTTCACACTAAGTCTTGGAGCAGCTCCCTTTTCTAACAGGTGTGTTCAGGTGAGACTAACAGGTGAGACTCAGCATGCAAATTGAGTATTTTACAAACAAGTCACATTTTAAACATACTAAAAATGTTCTGATACACTAAGGAACACTGTAAGTAGCCCCCAAGACATTAATGCTCATAAAACACTAAACTAAAGGACTGCTTTGGAAGTCTTGGTGAGGAGGAATAAGTTTCTCAATAATTCAGGTATAATAAAATAAAGATGTGCCAGAGTCCCCCTTTTATCATTTCTTTTTTGTATGTATTAGGGCGGTTGTTTATTTAGTTTTTTATTTTTTAACATTTCTTAAAGTTCTGAAGACCATCTAGGATGAGGTGATCTGAATGTACACACTTTTCCACTACAGAGAACATAAAAATACACATTTAAATGATTGTCCCAGGGAACCCTTCTGTAATGCAATCAGGCCTTGCCATGCTGTCTTATATACAAAATTTCATTTCTGTGTGTAAGGGAGCCATGTTAATGTTTTTTTTCTTTCTGCTAGTTATTTCAAAGGTTTTGATGACAGCCCTACAGCAAAGCACCATGAAATTAACTTCATGTTTGCTTAGAGGGGTGTATTTTCTCCATCTATACACTCTAAATTATACTGCTTTCATTAGGTCAAGTAGATTAAAACCTGAAAGAATCCTAACACCCTCTAGAGTATCCCCACTTAAAGCTCTCAGAAGCAAGCTCAATAGGTCAGGCAGCTGAACATATGAAAAGATAAAGACACAGATGCATCAAAAGTAAACAGTCAACAGAGTGAAATGGCAACCTAAGAAATAGGAGAAAATGTTTGCCAATCATCTATCTGATAAAGAGAGAATATCTAGACTACATAAAGAACTCAGAAAACTCAACAACAGAAAGAAATTACCCAACTAAATCTTGGACAAATGAACTTAGACATTTTTCCAGAGCATTTACAAAAGGCTAATAAGCCATGAAAAGATGTTAAGTATCACTAACAATCAGAGACATACAAACTAAAACCACAATGAGATATCATCTCATACCTAGTAGGATGGCTACTACAATAATATAGAAAACAGCTAGTGTTTAGGATGTGAAAAATGGGAATTCATGCGCACTGTTGGTGGGAATGTAAAATGTCATAACTACTATGGAAAACATTATGCCATTTCCTAAAAAAAAAATTAAAATATGCAGAAGAAATGAAGGCAGGGTCTTGAAGAGATACTTACACCCATTTTCAGGGAAGCATTATTCACAGTAGCCAAAGGTGGAAGGAACCCAAGTGTCCCTCATTGTAAGCATGGATAAATAAAATGTGGTAATAAACACATAATGGATTATTCAGCCTTAAAAAGGGTGGAAATTCTCTCACATACTACAACATACAATGTGAACCTTGAGTATCTTTACTAAGTGAAATAAGTTGGTCACAAATGACAATTACTGTATGGGTCCACTAATTTGAGGTGCTCAGTGTAGTCAAACTCATAGATAGTAAAGTCATGGTTACCAGCAGCTGGAAGAGAGGGCAATAGGAAGTTATTTAATGGGTATGGCATTTCAGTTTTGCAAGATGAATAAGTTCTGGAGATCTAGTTTACAACTATGTG
>PVJL010020679.1:0-11673 GCA_004026885.1 Lyroderma lyra
GTCCGTCTCTGCTCCCTTCCCTCTCCCCTACTCGCCCCTTTCTCGCCAGCCTTCAGGTTTACTTGCGATTTGTGGATTTCTCAGCAGCCGGTTTGTCACTCAGGGTCCGCTTTCTTGGCTCCTGGTCGGCCGTTCAATTGTGTTTTCTGGGAGAGGCTTTAGGAACCTCCTCTCCAGTCGCCATCTTGTCTTCTCCCTATTTATTTTTTTATACCACCCTGAACATGCCCGATCTTGTCTGATCTTGGAAGCTAAGCAGGGTCGGGCCTGGTTAGTACTTGGATGGGAGAACACTTGTTTTTAAATCTCATTTTCTATCTTTGAGTAAATGGTTTTTATTGTGAAATTTATTGGGGTGAAGTTGTTTAGTAAATCTTACAGAGGTTCCAGGTGTATAATTCTACAATACATTGTCTATGTGTTGCATTATGTGTTCACTACATAGAGTCAGTTCTCCTTCCATCACCATATATTCGATGTCCCCACCCATTTCCCCTTATCCTCAGGTAACTGCTAAACTATTTACTGTACCCATGAGTTTTTGTTTCTCTGTTGCTTTCAGTTTTATATTCCACATATTAATAAAGTCATAGGATTCTTATTATTTTTCTGTTTAGCTTACATTTCTTAGCATGATGATCTCAAGGTCCATTCATGTTGTCGCAACTGGCGGTGTGGTATCTTTTCTATGGCTGAGTAATATTTTATTGTGCATATGTATCACAAGTATTTTATCCAGTGATCTATCAAAAACACTGGTTTTTTCTATGGTTTGGCCACCATAACAGTGCTGCAGTTAACATAATGGAAAATAACATATATCATTATGGAATCAGGTTTTTCAAATTTGGGAAATAGATACCCAGGAAAGAAATTTCTGGGACATATAGTAACTCTATTCTTAATTTTTGACAGAGTTCCATACTGTCTTCCATAGCAGTTATACCAATTTGTATTTTCTCCATCAGTGTATGAGAATTTTTCTCCATAGCCTCTCCAACACTACTTATTCCCTGTCTTGTTGATAATATCCATTCTAACAGGTGTAAAGTGGTGTCTCATTGTGGTTTTGATTTGCATCTCCCTAGCAGCTAGTGAAGGTGTGCAGTGTTCACATATCTGTTTGTTGTTTGTATGTATTCAGGGAAGAACTATCTGTTCAGGTTCTTTGCCATTTTTTAATTGGATTGCTTGGTTATTTGTTCTTGAGTTGCATAAGTTCTTTATATATTATAAATATTAGCCCCTTATCAGATACATTGTTTTCAAATATTTTTTTCTCATTCATTTGGTTGCCTTTTTTTCATTTTTGATACTTTGGCTGTGTAGAAGCTAGATTATTGCATCTATGAATACTTATTTTTATCTTGAAAATTTGGGATTTCATGTTCTAAAAGGAAATTGTTACTTACACTTTGGCCTCTATAAACCTGATTTATGTCTCCAGAATGAGCAGAATTAAGTCATCTCTAGAATCTAAATCCCAGCATGACCCTCTCTCTGCATGAACACATTTGGATAAGGACCACATGTAGAAACTGAGGCACTCCATTCTATAATCTGCTGTCAATATTTACCCCTTCCTCTCTTTCTCCACTTCTCATCTCTTTCCCCTCCATTCTCACACACATGCACAAGCCATGTTTTTCAGGAACAAACAAAGACAGACACAGGGATCTTATAATCTTTAAGAACGTGTAGTGTCTTAGAGTCTTTGCAGGTCTTTTACAACATTATCTGATTTGAACCTAGTAACGACTCTGTGAGGAAACTTTGAAAGCACTGATATCTTTATCTTCCAGATTAAGTACCAATATATTTGAATATGTGAAAAAACTAGAACTGTGCCTCAACCATCCCATTTCTGGTCTTATTTTCTTTTATACTAAAATGCTCATAAATAGTTGTAATTCATGGACCATGATTGCAGTAGTGGTACAATACAGTGGTACAACACCAAGAGAAACAGTTGTATTGTAAGACACATTAGAAGTAGCAGAAGAGTAGAATTATAGTTGTATAAGCAATAAAAGATAGCTGCAGAAGTAGTGAAAGTAATGACAGCTTACAAATTCGCAGTAGAATGATGAATAACAGCATCAAATTGGTATCGGTGACATAAAAAGTAGTGTTTGTGCTAAATGTGTTTACCTAAATAACCTCTAGAGAGGTTCAGAAATGATTTGAAAAGTGCGCTGCTAATCATACCTTCCATACGACAGCTAACCATTATGTTTTCTAATGGAGTACAAAAATACTGACAGTGACATTTAAAGCCACAGAAGTTCATTGACATTTCCATGGACCTGGTACTTCACAGGTATTATTCCCAAATTGTGTCATGATTCAACAATGTATGAATCATTATCCCATTTTCCAGACAAGGGCAGCTCAGCTCAGTAAAGTAACGCAACCAAAACCAAACTCTTAATATGCGATATGACCATTATTTGAATTTAAGCAAGAAGAAACCTCAGGTTTATGCTCCAAATAATTTGAAATCAACATTTATGAAATAAAAACTCATGATGTGGATAAACAGTCATATACCAGTGATAGATATTAATTCACTGCAGTCATTACATAAGAGATAACAGTGGACAAAATACATCACAATATATAAGACTTAAATAATGCATTTACTAAGGTGAGTATAATTAATACATGTCTAATTATATGCCATGGAAACAGAAAATATGTGAACATACTCAATTGTTCATGTAGCAGTCTTTAAAAATTGGCCTGTTATTACTCCAGAAGTAAAGCCTCAATAGATATAAACTAAGTAGAAATGTTACAGAAAGTATTGTAACACTCAGAAATTTCAAAAAATATATATTCGAAAGTAAAACCACCCATAAAAACCTTTTATAAATAAAAATTAAGAAACTTGCATTTAATAATATTTTAAGAATTAATCAGAACCTCAATACTTAAAGGGTAAAATATGTAAACATAATGAAAACATGATACCAGAATCCACAGAATTAGTTTGTAAAAACACTCAAAAATTTTTCTATGCCGAATAATATTTTTCCCCTGGTTGGTTCCCTGGTTGGGAATTGAACCCAGGATGTGGCAGTGAGAGCGCCAAAGCCTAGACACTACAACAGGGATGCCCCGCCCATGTATTCTTACATTAATTAGCAAGCCTAAATAAAAATGCATCAATTAATAATTAAACAAAAAACTACACAATAAAAACAAATAAATTTAAGGAACACATAACAGAACAATTAATATAATATGAAAGAAATAATTTATGTAGAAACAGAACAAGCACAATTACTAAATTCAACAAGTTGTTTTTTAAATATCAAAGACCAACAAAAATAAAACAATGAACCCTTAATAATAGAGAACAGTAAAGATAAGTCATTACATTTATAAGGGAAGTAAAAAATAGGTAAAGGCAACATTTTCTGAACTCTATGTAAATAAAAGTAATCTAGAAAAGTACACATGTCACTTAAAATGCAAACTTTCTAAATAGATCTGTTAATAAGGAACAAATAAAGTATTTAAAGAATTTACCGCCTTCCTGCAGAAGTGCATTTAGCCCTATAATTTTAACAGCAGATTTCCAACAATTTGAGAAAGAGGAACTTGACTAAAAGTAAAACTTTCTGATCAGAAGAAGGAGGTAGAAGAGAAAGAAAGAATTTAAATCATTATTAAAGCTGGAAAACATCATACTCAAATCCAATCACGGGGCACAAAAAAACTATGGGCCAAATGCACTTAAAATTATTAAATTTAATTTATATTAGCAAACATAATCCAAACAATACTCTATTTCAATGGACTGAAAAAATAATTTACATCATCTTTGCTTGAAGCAGGGGAAAGCTGTTTGATAAAATTGAAAATGCATTCATTATTTAAAATTTAATAAAATAAAAGAGAGCACGTGTCTACTTTTGTTTTTTCCTTATGGTCTTTAATTTAAGACCTGTCTGAGACTGGATATGGGATCTCCTCCACAGTAAAATGCCATGTGTTTTGTGGGACCTGCAGTGGAAATATCAGTGATCAGCCTTGACCTGTATCTCTGCCATCTTGTTGAGCCCAGTATATGTGTGGTGTGGTGCTTAGACTTGCAGCACCTAAAAATAGAGGAAACTTACTGTATCTCTTTAGAACATTAATAGAAATAGTATTAAAATTAGTAACAAGAAAGCAGGTATCATTATCATGGAGACTAAAGAAAAGGAAACAATATAAGATTTTGAGAGACCCTCATGGTGGCTGCTAAGATTTGGAAGGAATATTTTAGCTGCCCAGGTCTCTTCTCAAGAGTGTGTTGTCCCAGCCTCACATTAGTTTTACAGCCCAGGGTTCCAGTGTAAGAAGCGAAGTTCCCACAACTTCTGGCTGTGAAAACCAGTGGAGATTGTGGCTGAATTATATGGAAAAGGCATGTTTTTATTCTGCAACAGGCACCATCTCCAGCCAGATGCTAATTCAGATACAAAAAGACATATCTAATCATGTGGGTTTGGAAGTAAAGCATGCTTGGTCTATGGTAATGACAGCACCCTAGTAGTCTGTGGATTTTCAAGAAAATATCTCACTCGGGGAATTGTCTAAGGTCACTATCCTGGGTCTTCTCACTACTTGGGAAATATGTGGAACTGGAATCTTCTCTCTCCAAGTGTGATATTCATGAACAGACACACCTCAAAGTCACAGGGACAAAGGACAAGCCAGTACCCTCAGCTGAATGACAGTTCTGCCTGCTGATGGAGGTGGGTCATGACAGGAAAACTGTTACTGGAAATGCACTGTTACCATGGGGCAGCCCTAGGTCTTCCAATTCTGGCTGCCACACGCTGTTAATAACTCTTGTGTCAAGGTTCTCTCCCAGCTCATTTTCTTACTTGAATATGGAGATAACAATCCTTGGAGGTCTGTGAGAAAATTCATTCATGTGCTGCAGTAAGCAAACTTTCTGGCTCATAGCAGGGCCTCAATTCACGGTAGTGATATTTTTACATCTATATTGAGACTTTTGCTTCTACATTATCTTTAACCTCCACCTCCAACTTAATGGTGTTGGTTTTTACTTTAACCTAGTGACTCGAAGTGACTTTTCATCTTTCTAAACTCTCTCTCTCATACACACAAGCAAGCAAGCCAGCATGTGCACACACACACACACACACACACACACACACACACACACACATGCAGAGAGAGAGAGAGAGAGAGAGAGAAATCCTAGCAGAAGTTTAAGTCTTTAATTTGACTACCACTTAATAAGCCCCTATTATGCCGCAGACAATAGTAGAAGTTTCTGATATAGCATGAATGACTAATTTATAATGACCGTTTTCTAAATTCTAGATATAATTAATGATTGAATTGAATTGTAAGAAGCTTCCAAAATGGACTTTCTTTACCATGATAAGACTTGTAGAAAAGTTGTGATAATTGATTCTAAGGAGTAAAAACTGTCCTTCTCTGTCTGCTTAGTGAGTTGAATAAAGAATGCTTCAAGTATACATATGTTCTGAGTAAATTTTCTCTGAAAATGATAAAAAATAAATAGGATAAATAAGATATGCATTGACAAATGGCCCAGATAATTGTCTAGAAAAACATGTAAGTTACTTTATTTTGCCATGTGCAGAATTTTGCACCATTTTTAAAACTTTTTCGTTTTTGTGGTTAACCAGAGTTCACAGAGTCTCTCACCATCATCATGATCTGTGACCCAGGAGGGCAAAGTTATCAGAGCCTGGTTCTCAGACGTCCTGTAGCAAAACCAGGGGATTCTTCCAGGTACTAAAGTTGCAGAAGGTGAGTGAACATTCTTGATAATCCCATCACGGATGAAACTTATTGATGACTTCACATATTGCCAAACACACCCATGATTTAATTGAAATTTTTCATTTGTACTTAGAAAAATGCAGGGAAGTATTTTTGTACCTTTATTTTCAAAAAGAAATAGATGCCCCAGGCTTTCACATGTCCAATAAACTGCCTACATCAAAGAAAACCCACGTTTCTTACACTTTCACATCGGACATGTGGCCTCAAGATTGTGACAATAAATCACTCTTCCTTAGGCTCCTGGTTGGTGGTGCATTGCTATGGAAGCTCTAACCCACTAACACCCTATCAGTCCCAGAAGGTTAAAGCTGAGCCCACTGTAAAGGGTTAAAGCTAGGCCCACCACCCTGTCTTGACCTTGGTATAATCACTCCATGTCTGTGGTTGAGAAATTCCTGGGGCTGACATTTACTGTGCATGTACTGCCTTATAAAACCATAAAATCCTAAACAATTACTACTGCACAGATGTGGCAAGATGCCACTTTTGTTTGAATATGTATATATAGACCCAGTTGTGCAGTAGAGTGGCTTGCTTGCTGGTGTGTTTATGGTCCCCCATGTCGGCTCCATGTGTGTTTTTTCAATTGGATGTACTACTGCCAAAACCTGCCCTGCCTGGAAACCTTGGCAATGACATTTGGAGCTTACGGCAGGATGAGGTGAGTGCTATCCCCAGCGCCTCTGAGGGTCCCTGGGTGGAAAAAAATGTGGCTTTCCACCTCCCTATGGCACCCAGTAGCCAAGTTTCTGGCCACATGGACAGCTCCAGAAGACTGGGATGAGATGAGGCCAACACATGAGGATATCAAGAAGGCCCTGGAATCTATGGAGCCAAACGTTCTGCCAGCAAACCGGGAGGCGGCTGGCCAGGTAGCCTGGACGTTTCTGTCAGTGCTGTGGCACACCATCCAGGAGATGCAGGAGAAAGCTCTACAGGGATGCCTATTGCAGCGCCTGGAGGAAACGCTGGAAGAGCACGTGGCGGCTGCTGAACGTATGCTGCAGGGCTCGGAAGAGTCCGTACAGTCTTCCAGGGCAGGTAGCCCGATATATATATTGCAGGCTCACCCCTTAGTGCAATGGAAGGCCAAGCTGTAACAGCAAATGGGGTTGAGGGTTCAGCCACAGGTGACCCCCAACCCCAGGCCAGGCAACAAATGACAATGACTGCATATTTGCCCGCTGAATTACGGGAATTGACGAAGCAGGTATGGCAAATTGCTGGGGAAATGGTACGGGGCTGGCTATTGAGATTATGGAATGAGGGGGCAGAAACAACAGAGTTGTCTCCTGATGAAATATCCCACTGGCCTCCATTATGGCACTCCCTTCCTTGAGGCAAAGGCTACAAAATATTGCCCACACTAACCATGATGCAGGGAATAATTCCTTGATCAACTGGATAATGGCAGCAGCCTGAACAGTTTGGGTAGATGCCAGTGAATTGCCTGAGACTGTGAGCAACTGGTCCACGTACTCGGACCTGGTGCAAATCATACGGGACATGGGCATGCGACAGATGATGTTTCGGGTACACTACAATAGTCCTCATGAGGAAATTTTCATCACTAGAGTGAAGGACCTCATCCTAGTGTCAGTATCCCCAGGAACTTTCGGGGCTATGGCCGCTCTTCTGGCTCCCTATGTAAATCGGTGGGTGCATGCAGTAACAGTCGCCCTAGCTCCATTGGGGAGAGGATGTGAAGCAAAAGAAAAAATGCGGCCAGGTGAGGTCGCCACAGGGCCCCAATGGGCCCCCACACAAAGGACGCCCAAAGAATAAAGGAGCTCAAAAGGGTGGCATTCAGCCTGCAGTGAGAGTGAGCCTAAAGCAGGTGTGGTTTTATCTATTAGCTGCGGGAGTAGCGGCAAAGAAAACAGAGCATCAGCCTATTTCAGCTGTGTGGAAGCCGTGGAAACCCAAGCAGCAGTTTATTCCCCTGCCGGCTGCTACACCCCCAATTCGGGAGTTGAGACTGACTTTTACCCAGACTAGGGGTATAGCTTAGGTACCTGGATAAGGGGGGATCTGAGGGACCAGAGGTCACATGTTGAACTATTTACTGGTCCCCCCATAATGTGCAGCGGTTACTAACACTTGTCGACACTGGAGCTGATAGTACGTTGCTGTATGGAAATCTGGATCGCTCTTGTTGTCCTACGGCCACCATGGAGGTATATGGAGGCTGGATTATACAGGTCAAACAAGCAGTTGTGACCCTGAGCATAGGGCAATTGCCCCCACAAGACGATAAATTCTATATCTCCCCTATCGCAGAATATATTCTAAGGGTGGATGTGCTGCAAGGCCTGGCGATTTTGACAATGATGGGAAAATTTCGCCTGCTTACACTAGTGGTAAAAACTATTGTTCGGGAGCACCCCCAACATGCCCACTTGGTATTACCCCAGGCTACCTATGTTGTGCATACAAAACAAAATTGGCTACCAGGAGGGCACAAAGAGACTGGTCATACCATTCTCAAGCTTGAAGAAACCCCGATAATCCACCCAACGCATAGCCCTTAGAATTCTCCCGTATGGCCACTGAAAAAGCCTGACGGCTCCTGGTGAATGACTGTGGACTATAGAGAGCTGAACAATGTGAAGCCCCCGTTGCATGCAGCTGTGCCCAATGTTATGGATCTTATGGGCAAACTCACACATGAACTGGGACAGTATCACTATGTTGTGGATTTGGAAAATGACTTTTTCTCCATAGATATAGCGCCAGAGAGTCAAGAGCAGTTCACCTTCATGTGGGAAGGACGACAATGGACTTTCCTGGTGCTTCCCCAGGGATATCTGCACAGTCCCACCCTGTACCACGGACTGGTGGCTCAGGACTTGGCCACCTGGTGGAAGCCAGCAGGGGTGCATCTGTTCCATTACACTGATGATATAATGCTAACCTCTGATTCTCTTGCAGAGCTCGAGACTATAGCCACCAGTCTACGAGAAGCACTGGAAACCTGGGGATGTGCTGTTAATGAAGACAAGGTCCAAGGGCCTGGGTTGTCTGTCAAATTATTGGAAGTTGTGTGGTCGGGTAAGACTAAGGTTATGCAGGGGGCAGGCATAGATAACATACAGGCATATCCCAGGCTGACAACAGTGAAGCAATTGCAGACCTATTTGGGTTTGTTGGGTTATTGGAGGTTGTTTATTCCTCATTTAGCCACTTTAACTCAACCCTTGTTTTGCCTGATATGGCAAGGGGCTACTGGGATTGGACCCCAGAGATACAGCAGTCATTTCAAGCCACAAAGTAGTCAGGCTCAAGCCCAAACCCTACAGTTGGTTGACACCACCTTACCGTTCTTTTTAACGGTGTCAGTGGATGACCATGGGTTTAGATGGGGCTTGTGGCAGAAACATGGGACTCGTAAAGTGCCCATTGGTTTCTGGTCTCAATTGTGGAAAGGGTCGGAAGCCCGCTATTCCCTTATGAAGAAACAGCTAGCTGCTATTTATGCTGCCCTTTTGGCCTATGAGGCCATAACAGGTTCTTATCCTGTAACCATCCAATCAAGGTATCTGGTAAAGGGCTGGTTGCTGTCTTGGTCACAGATGACATGGACAGGGGCAAAGCCCTTACCAGCCACATTGTTGTCACAAGATGGACACATTGCCTATATTTTACCTGAGGGTAAAATTCTTCCTTTAATGGTGTCACTATCTGCTTTGTCCTACTGCCCAGGCTAACAGCAGGCAATAGTATCCTCTCCTGGGCACATACGTTTGCTCAGGTACACAATGTTTCCCACTGTTGGATCTGCATGGAAATACCGGTGGAGGCAGCTGAGGGCCTTTCGTGACAGATTCACCCGGCTTCCTTAAACAACAGGATGCAATTACGTACATGGAGCAGCACCACTGAATGGGACCAATGTCACCAGGCAGTAAACAACTTGCTCCCAAAGGACCATAATAACCAACCCACTCTGTTTGGTTATGCAATGACTAATGGGTGGGGTTGGGTGATGGGGGAACATGTGGACCTATGGGAACAAGTCCCATTATGTATAGAACAACATCGCTCAGCTGCTAATCACATTGCAGGTTGGGTGCCCCCACACTTGTCTCAAAAAGTTATCCATTTGCTGACCCCTCGCACTTGGTGGAATTCCTTAGGATCCACCTGGTGGTGGATACTAATGATCTTAGCAATTATTGCTAGCAGTCTTGTAGTCTTTTGCTGTGCACTATATTGTTGCTGTGGGCTGTGGGCCCAAGGATATGCATTATGGGCAAAATCCCATATGGTAGCCCTGTGGGGGTGGAGTGTCAGTCCCCAGAAGGTTAAGGCTAAGCCCATTGTAAAGGGTTAAAGCCAGGCCCGCCGCCCAGGCTTAACCTTGGTATAATCAGTCCATGTCTGGGGTTGAGGAATTCCTGGGGCTGCAGTTACTGCGCATGAACTACCTTATGTAACTATAAAAACCGAAAAAATTGCTACGGGGCAGATGTGGCAAGATGCCACTTTTGTTTGAATATGTATATATAGACCCGGGTGCGCAATAAAGTGGCTTGCTTGCTGGTGTGTTTATGGTCCCCCATGTTAGCTCCGCATGTGTTGTTTCAATTGGGTTTACCACCGCTGAAACCTGCCTGGACAGAAACCTTGGCTATGACACTCCCCCTCAGCTTCAGTGTAAAAGTCCAAATATTAAGCTTGGTACTTTGTGGCCTCTTGAGTTCTGACACTTTTGTGACCCTCCATCCCCAGCATACTGGTCAGAGAAAACTCCTTGTACTTGCTGGGTCAGGCAATTCTCTGGCAACATCTAAAAATGGATGCTTGGCCAAAACTTTATTTTTGCTTAGCCAAAACTTCCTCCCTCTGCAGAACCAATCCACACAATGCACACCCACAGTCTCTTCTAATGTGGCCCACAGCCTCCACAGCTTCATTCTGAGTTCTGATTAACAATGGTAATTTTCACCAGACCAGGTGCTCCTGAAAGACCAGTGCTGAATCCTTATTTAACAAAATACATACACCACCCTCAACCTGCCCATAAATATTCTAAGGAGGGTTTTGTAAAATTTAGCCTCTCCCTGTCTTCAGCTTCATGTTAATAAACAGTGTGTCCATTCTTTCATGAACTTTAGACCAGGTACATAAAAATGAAGGTCACCTACTTGAATCTTGGAGTTATTTTACTTCTCCTATTGTACAAGAAGTATGCACATTTATTTTATTTTGTTTTCTGAACAAAATTATAATGTTCACTGATGTTTATAAAAACAAAATCCACTCTGAACTTTGGCAAGTGTTTAAGTGCTTGTCTTTTTGAAGGGAGATGCTGTCTGGGCTGGCAGCAGAAGAAATAGGAAAAGGTACAAAAAGGTTTGAAATATTAATACTAATGTTTGGTGAACTCTCCGGAGAAACTCTTGGAATATGAAGGATGCTCTCTCGGCAGCATAAGGTATCTCTCCTGCCCCACTGTCTTTCTTCCTCCTCCAACTCACATCATTTTTTCAATCTCCAGAACAGCCATCTGTTAAGAATGTACAAAATGATGAAGCCAGACAGGATTTTTTTTTCAGTTTCTTCTTTTTATTTTTATTTTTTTTTAAATTCATTTTTATTGTTAGACTTATTGGGGTGACATCTGTTAGCAAGGATTACATAGGTTTCAGGCATACAATTCTACAGTGCATTGTCAACTTGATGTATAATAAGTTCACCACCTAATGTGACTTCTCTTTCAATCACCTTATATTTAGCTTCCCCCCCTCCTCTCCCACCCCCCCTCCCCTTTCTCCCCTCCCTAACCCACTCATCCCCAAATAAATATTAAACTATTGATTGTGTCCATGGGTT
>PVJL010020680.1:0-11663 GCA_004026885.1 Lyroderma lyra
TGTAGACCTTGCTTCAGAAAGAGTTTGGTGAATGTTACCTCAACGGCAAGGGAAGTAAAAGTCAAAAGAAATGAATGGGACTGTACCCAACGTAAAAGTTTCAGCACAGCCAAAGAAACCATCAAGAAACAGAAAGGCTACCGAAAGAATGGGAGAAGACATTTGAAACAATGACTGAAAGTGTGTTGAAACCTAAACTATATACAGAATTCCTAGAACTCAACAACAGACAAACAAACAATCCCATGAACACATGGGCACAGGACTTGGACAGACACTTTCACCAAGAAGACAGATTAATCAAACACCCAAGAGATACATACAAAATGTTTAAGTACACTGGCTATTAGAGAAATGCCATGAATTACCACTTCATACCTGGTATTAATAGAAAGAATATGATCCACAAGACAAATAATAATGAGTGTTGGAGAGGGTGTGGGAATAAAGAGCTCTCATATGCTGCAGGTGGGCATGTCAATTGGCAGAGCGATGGAAAACAGTACAGAGGTTCCCCAGAATGTTAAGAATAAATATATCACACAACCAAGCAATCCCTTTTGTGGGTATCCACCCTCCAATTCTGAAAGAATGTACTCATAGAGATATACGTACCCTGTGTTCCTTGCAGTACAAGTTATGGTGGCCAAGACATATCAACATCCAACATGTTCTTCAACAATTGATTGGATGCAGGAGATGTGGTAAAACACCCAGTGAAACACTATTCGCCGAGAAATAAAGATGAAACACTGCCAATTGTGACAACATGGATGGGCATGGAGATTACGATGCTAAGGCAAATAAATCAAATAGAAATAGCTTGGAACCATAGAACTTCAATCATTTTTCAGATGTAAAAATGAAAGCAACAAAAAAAATCCAAAAACTCATAAATACAGGCAACACATTTGTGGTTGCAAGAAAGTAAGTAAAAAGAGAGGTGGTAGAAGAGGAAAGGGGTGGGTAAAATATAGGGGGAAGGAAGAAGTGACTCTGGGTGCTGAACGCACAATGCAATATATCAATATGAATTATGTATTATAGAAATGCACACTGGAAATGTAATGTTACTAATCAATGTCACTGTCATTAATTTAATACATAAATAAAAAACTCAAACCATAAAACTGGCCTAAATTACAAAGAAACCCCAAACCTAATCCAACACCAAATCCAAACCTAAATTAAAAGAGAACCCTCAGCTTTACTATAAACTGAACCCTAACTCTAAAGCTCATTATATACTCGAGAAATAATCCTTAACTGAAATCGAAGGCTAAACCGAACCCTAGTGGAAAACCTGAGCCTTCCTATAACACTATCCCTGAAAGGAACCCATACTTGCTTTTCCTGGAAACCCATCCCCAACTCGAATGGAAAACCAAACCTGACCTCCAAGCTAAATCTCACCCTAATCTTAAAACAGAATCATAAACTGAAATCTGCACCGCATCATTAAACCGGCCCTTCACCTACCCTATCCTAAAACCTAACTCCAAACTCAAAGGTAACACGAAGCCTAAGTATATAACTACCCCTAATCATTAACTCACCCAAATCCTAACCCAAGGCTATACCTAACGAAAAAC
Organism: Lyroderma lyra; assembly: GCA_004026885.1. Lineage (NCBI taxonomy): Eukaryota > Metazoa > Chordata > Mammalia > Chiroptera > Megadermatidae > Lyroderma > Lyroderma lyra. The sequence continues at coordinate 1,593 of PVJL010020680.1, forward strand.
CTTACTCTATCCTCAAATTTACCTCAATCTATCAATAGCCCTTCTACCCAGAGATCTCATTTCAATGTTCTTAATACCATAACCTCAAAGCTCCTTCTAACCCAATCTAAACTCTTGCCCTGAACCTAACCTGAAAACTAAAACATAGCCTAACTCAAACATGGATCCTTACACTAATCATAAACACAATAGTACACATACCTCTCACCCCCAACTTTACATACCCTGAACACTAACCACAATTTTAACAAAACCTCTAACCTCAAAGCTAAATCTAAGGCTAACACCAAAGCTGAAGCTGCGCAGAATCTCATCCTTAACACAAGTCTTAAACTTACCTCTAAAACTCTCCCAGGGTCACAGCTCCCCATAGCATCGCATTTTGGAACTCACAATCATGACAGTTCTATTGTCTCTTGATTGGCTCTGGGGCCGCAAGACATCATAGCCCTTGATACAGCCCCGGGGCCCCAATTGGCTGGCTCTGCAACTGTGACATCTCAGTCAGCCAATGTTCTGATTATAGGTCCCTGGGGCCTTCCTTTTCCATTGCGGAGGGTGAGTGTGTCTTGCAAGGATTGTCAGCCTGCAACAGCCTGGGATCTGGTTGCCCAAGGGCGCTCCTGTTGGCACCAAACCACCTCTCCAATCCTCTGCTCTCACCTGGTTACTGAGGTTCTCAAATGGATAATTTTGATGCATCACTTCATACCTATATCAAGGCATTGCTTGATCCCAGATAAATCAGAGTAAAATTGTGGTTTGTTCTGATCAATTACGTATGCACTTTTGTCTGTTTTACCCTATACTTAGTGGTTGTGTGTCTGGGACCATAATACATGATGAACAGGCAGCCGTTCTCTTGTGGAGGAATTTTAGGTGTGTATAACATGAACTCAACTTACTGTCTCTCTGTATGCTTTGTGAGATAGGTGAGCATATACTTAGCAGTGGCATCCCCTTCTTTAACTGTACTCACACCACTGAACTGTTTTCCTAACTGAAGAAGGGAGTCGGCAGGGGCTGGAGACAGCAAGCACACAATGCACTTTGATTGTGATTTCCAATTGACTGTACAAAATACTAGAATGATTGTGTGTGCATACCTTCTAAAATATTTAAAATAGAAGCCTCTGGTATTTTTTTTTATTTATGATTTGTATACTACTCAGAATTATATTAAGTATTTCAGAAATACTATTACACAACTAAAACCCAGAAGGGAAACTTGAGATAATGGGAAAAATATTCTTGCACATTATTATGCATTTCATAGCTGATTGTCCTTTGTGGTCAGGGAGGAAGGAAGAAAGTGCTGGGATTTGTGTTTGGTATCTTGATGGGAAGTCATCCTCTCAATTCTGATCTGATAACTGTAAAGAGATTTGACAGTTGAGAAGTTATTCTTGAAAACCAGAGAGAAGACTCAGTAGTGAGATCGTTGATGAGCATTTGAATAGACTATGTGTGTTCAGGCCCCATTGGTGCTTCTAGGTAAATGGAAAGTTCAAAACCACTTTTGATGATCTCAAATGCCAATGTGGTGGCAAAAATTATAAAAAAAGGAATAAGTATTAAAACTATCCCAAACACAATACCTAAGTCGATGACGAAGCAAACACTAAACTTAGTCATAAGTGAACCCTAAACCCAAAACTTACCCTATGCTTCAAAGGAACTCATAATGAAATCTTAACCTTATCTCTAGCTTTAAATCTAACCCTACACCTGGCCTATTCTCTAACATTAACCATGAACTCAATCCTAATTTACACCCTTACCCTGGAGTCAAAGCAAACCCTAACCATAAACCTAAAACAAAATCTACTTGGAACATGAACCATGAACATAACCAAAATCCCTAAGCGTAACCCTAAACGTAACCCTGGGCGTCAACGTCATCTTGGCCCTCACCCTACCGAGCGCCTGATCGTAAACATAACCTCACAACTAACCTTATCTCTAATCACAATCCTAACTGAAAGTTTCACACTTACCCTAAACCTAAGCTTAACGGGAGTCCTAAACCTAAACATACATCTGAAACTTAAAACTAATTTTAACACAAAATTGAACTTCAAAGCTCATTCTAACCCTCATCCTACCCCTTCACTACATCGTGCACCAACCATAACCCCAGTGTATAACCTCCAAAGAACACTAAACTTAATCCAAATTTCAAAGTAAACCATAAAACATTGGTAAGCATAGTCTTAACAGTAACCTTAAATTTAATCACAACCTCAACCCAAACTTTAAATGGAAACATAACAAGAACCCTATCCATAACACTAATCATAAACTCAGCCTTACCCCTAAACCTAGACTGTAAAATGAACATAACACTATCCTTATACTTAATTAAAAACATAACCTCAAACCTAAACCTTAGTAAAAAAAATTCATTTTAAATTTTCATCCTAATCTCAAAATTTATTGTTATCCTACACTAACACTAACCATCATCACAAAATCAGATCTGAACCTAAAATCATTCTAACATTTACCTAACTTGAAGCTTACTCAAAACGTAATCCTAAGTGTAATCTGGCCCCTATATGGAAACACAAATCTAACATCACTCTCATACCAAACTCAAAACCTCACCTTAAACTTAATTTAATACATAATCTTTAATATATAACTGTAAACCTTACCCTAACTACAGCCCTTACTCTAACCCTAAATTTACCCCAATTCAGAGCCAATCCCTGCCTCAAATCTTACCGTAAAACACTACTTCTTACCTACCTCTCAATTGAACCATGAATAAAACAAAAAGACCTAATCTTAAACACAAAATCTAACCTTAAATACAATCGGACCTTTTGTTCTACTGCTCACACTAATAATAAAATCAAACCTAACCTTATCTTTAACCCTGAGCCTAACTCAAAATCTAAACCATAACGTCTACCTAAAGCTAAAGCTGGGCTTTTCTACAGTCCCTATCTTGGTCCTACACCTACACCACCCCTAATTAAAAACTAAAAAAAAACCTCAAACCTAACTCTAACCCTAACCCTAAATATTATGCTAACCATAGCTAGTTACCTGAACGTAACATTGTTTCTAACCTCATCAGAAATTAAGCACATACCTAAACCTACTCATTACATAACCCGTGCGTTCCCTTAAACAAAATTCTAGAAATAACACTAAGACTAATCATAACAGTAATTGAGAGTGAAACCCGAACTGCAAAAATCAATATAATCCTAATATTAACCCTAATTCTAATGATCAACTGAACCCTAACCTTAACCTTAGTTATAACTCTGACTCTAACTGATACATCCAACCTAAAAAGAGCAATAACCATAAAGACCAGTCCAACAAATAACCCAATTTGTATGTAAACCTAACCTCAACGCTGCGAAGATACTTAACACAGGGGCTGAGGGTCCTATACACTGACAAACACAAGATGTTAAAAGAAATTGAAGTTTTCTTTTGCTTTGCAGAAGCTTTTGAGTTTGATATAGTCCCATTCAGTTACTGTTGCTTATGCTACCCTTGCCTTTGAGGAATTGTTCATGAAGTCTTCTTTGAGTCCTAGGTCTATAAGTTTAGTATCAATGTCTTCTTCTATACAGTGTATTGTAACAGGTCTTATAGGAAGGTCTTTAATCTATTTTGAGTTAATTTTTGATGGAATATGACTCAGCTATAAGAAAAGATGAAATATTGTCATTTGAAACAACACGGATGGACCTGGAGATCATCATGCTTAGGGAAATAAGCCACAGAGAATAATGAAAGAAATGAATGACATCACTCATATGTGGAATATAAAACAGAAATCAAAGAAAAAATGAAATGAACAAACAAATAATCCATGGACACAATCAATGATTTAATGATTATTTGGGGACGAGTGGGTTAGTGACGGGAGAAAAGGGACGGCCTGGGAGAGGAGGGGGCGAAGCTAAATATAAGGTGATGTAAAGAGACGTCGCATTAGGTGGTGAATTGATTATAAATCAAGTTGACAATGCACAGTAGAATTGTATGCTTGAAACCTATAAAATCCTTCCTAACAGATGTCACACCAATAAGTCTATCAATAAAAATAAATAGAAATAATAAAAGAATAAATAAATAAACGACGAAAAAAAAAGAAATTGAAGAAGGCACAAAGAAATGCAGATATTTTATATTCATGCATGGGACGAATGAACCTCATTGAAATGGTCATGTTACACAAAGCAATGAACAGATTTAATGCCATCCCCATCAAAATTCCAATGACAGTTTTTTGAAAAATTTCAAGAAAAACATCAACAGATTTGTATGGAATCTAAAGAGACCCCTAATAAACACAGGCATTCGAAGGAAAAAATCAATAATTGTGAAGGTTTCACACTCTTTGACTTCAATCCATAACAAACAATGACAATAATATAAGCAGCAGGGTATTGGCAGAAATATAGGCACACACACACCAATGAAGAAAAACTGAAAACCCAGAAGTAATCCCATATATATATATGAAGATTGTTTTTTATGGAAAGCCAAAAATATAACATGAAGAAAAGAATCCATTTTCCATAAACGGTGCTAGGGCATAGAGAATATCACATGCAAACGAATGAAAGTAGACGGACAGTTTTCAAGATATACAAAATTAACAAAAACTGGACCAAAGACCTAAACATGCTACCAATAATGATAAATTGCATAGAAGAAAGCGTAGGTCCCAAACCTGTAGACCTTGCTTCAGAAAGAGTTTGATGAATGTTACCTCAAAGGCAAGGGAAGTAAAAGTCAAAAGAAATGAATGGGACTGTACCCAACCTAAAAGCTTCAGCACAGCCAAAGAAACCATCAAGAAACAAAAAGGCTACCGTAGAGTGGGAGAAGTCATTTGCAAGCAATGACTGAAAGGGGGTTAAAACCTAAACTCTATAAAGAACTCCGAGAACTCAACAACAGACAAACAAACATCCCATGAACACATGGGTACAGGACTTGGACAGAGACTTTCACCAAGAAGACAGATTTATCAAACACCCAAGATATACATACAAAATGTTTAAGTACACTGGCTATTAGAGAAATGCCATGAACTACCACTTCATACTTGTTATTAATAGAAAGGCTATGATCCACAAGACAAGTAATAATGAGTGTAGGAGAGGCTGTGGGAATAAAGATCTCTCATATGCTGCAGGTGAGCATGTCAATTGGCAGCAACGATGGAAAACAATACAGAGGTTCCCCAGAATGTTAAGAATAAATATACCATACAATCAAGCAATCCCTTCTCTGGGTAGCCACCTTCCAAATCTGAAAACATGTACTCATAGAGATATACATACCCCTGTGTTCCTTCCAGTACAAGTTATGGTGGTCAAGACATATCAACAACCAACATGTTCTTCAACAATTGATTGGATGCAGGAGATGTGGTACAAACAAACAGTGAAACACTACTCGCTCAGAAATAAAGATGAAACACTGCCGATTGTGACAACATGGATGGGTCTGGAGATTACCATGCTAAGGCAAATAAATCAAAGAGAAATAGCTCGGAACCATAGAACTTCACTCATACTTGGGATGTAAAAATGAAAGCCACAAAGAAAAATCCAAAAACTCATAAATACAGGCAACACATTAGTGGTTGCAAGAAAGTAAGGAAAAAGAGAGGTGGTAGAAGAGGAAATGGGTGGGTCAAATATAGGGGGAAGGAAGAAGTGACTCTGGGTGCTGAACGCACAATGCAATATATCAATATGAATTATGTATTATAGAAATGCACACAGGAAATGTAGTGTTACTAGTCAATGTCACTGTCATTAATTTAATACATAAATAAAAAACTCAAACGATAAACCTGTCCTAAATGACAAAGAAACCCCAAAGCTAATCCAACATCAAATCTAAACCTAATTTAAAACAGAACCCTCAACTTTACTATAAACTGAACCCTAACTCTAAATCTCATAATATACTCAAGAAATAATCCTAAACTGAAAATGAACGCTAAACCGAGCCCTAGTGGAAAACCTGAGCCTTCCTATAACACTATCCCTGAAAGGAACCCATACTCGCTTTTACTGGAAACCCAACCCCCAACTCGAATGGAAAACCACCGCTGACCTCCAAGGTAAATCTCACCCTATTCCTAAAAACCGAATCATAAACTGAAATCTGCACCGCATCATTAAACCGGCCCTTCTCCTACACTTTCTTAAAACCTAACTCCAACCTCAAAGGTAACTAGAAGCCTAAGTATATAACTACACCTAATCATTAACTCACCCAAACCCTAACCCAATGCTATGCCTAACAAAAAACCTAACTCTATCCTCAAACTTTACTTCACTCTATCAATAGCCCTTCTACCCAGAGTTCTCATTTCAATGTTCTTAATACAATGAGCTCAAAGCTTCTTCTAACCCAACCCAAACTCTTGCCCTGAACCTAACCTTAAACCTAACACATAGCCTAACTCAAGGATGGATCCTTAGTGTAAGGACCACAAGAGTACACATACCACTCACCCCCAACTTTACATACCCTGAACACTAACCACAATTTAGTCAATCCTCTAAACTCAAAGCTAACTCTAAGGCTAACACCGAAGCTGAAGCTGCGCAGAACCTCATCCTTAACACATGTCCTAAACTTACCTCTAAACCTCTCCCAGGGTCACAGTTCCCCACTGCATCGCATTATGGAACTCACAATCATAACAGTTCTATTGTCTCCTGATTGGCTGTGTGGCCGCAAGACATCATAGCCCTTGAAACAACCCCTGGGCCCCAATTGGCTGGCCCTGCAACTGTGACATCGCGGTCAGCCAATGTTCTGATTATAGGTCCCTGGCACCTTCCACTTTCCATCACAGAGGGTGGGTGCGCCCTGCAAAGGCTGTCTGCCTGCATCAGCCTGGAATCCGGTGGCCCAAGGACGCTCCTGTTGGCACCAAACCGCCTCTCCAAGTCTCTGCTCTCACCAGGTTACTGAGAGTTTCAAATGGATAATTTTGATGCATCACTTCTTACCTATTTCAAGGCATTGTTTGGTCCCAGATATATCAGAGTAAAAGGGTGGTTTGTTCTGCTCAATTAAGTATGTACTTTTGTCTGTTATAACCTATACTTAGTGGTTGAGTGCCTGGGACCATAATACATGATGAACAGTCAGCCGTTCTCTTCCTGAGGAATTTTAGGTGTGTAAAATATGAACTCAACTTACTGTCTCTCTGTATGTTCTGTGAGATAAGTGAGTATATATTTAGCAGGGGCATACCCTCCTTTAACTGTACTCACACCACTGAACTGTTTTCCTAAGGGAAGAAGGGAGGCGGCAGGGGGTAGGGACAGCAAGCACACAATGCACTTTGATTATGATTTACAATTGACTGTTCAAAATACTAGAGTGATTGTGCGTGCATGCCTTCTAGAATATTTAAAATAGAAGCCTCTGGTAGTTTTTTTTATTTATGATTTGTATGCTACTCAGAATTATAGTAAGAATTTCAGAAATACTCTTACACAACTAAAATACAGAATGGAAACTTGAGATAATGGGAAAAAGAGATTCATGGGCATTATTATGCATTTCATAGGTGATTGTCCTTTGTGGTCGGGGAGGAAGGAAGAAAGTGCTGGCATTTGTGTTTGGTATCTTGATGGGAAGTCATCCTCTCAATCCTTATCTGATAACTGTAAAGAGATTTGAGACTTGAGAAGTTATTCTTGAAAACCTGAGAGAAGACTGAGTAGTGAGATCTATGATTAGCATTTGAATTGACTATGTGCATCCAGGCCCCATTGCTGCTTCTAGAAAAATGGAAAATTGAAAAACACTTTTGATGATCTCAAATGCCAATGTGGTGGCAAAAATTTTTTAAAAAAAGGAATAAGTGTTAAAACTATCCCAAACACAATACCTAACTCAATGTCGAATCTAACACTAAACTTAGTCATAAGTGAACCCTAAACCCAAAACTTACCCTAAGTTTCAAAGGAACTCATAATGAAATCTTAACCTTATCTCTAGCTTTAAATCTAACCCTACACCTGGCCTATTCTCTAACATTAACCATGAACTCAATCCCAATTTACACCCTTACCCTGGAGTCAAAGCAAACCCTAACCATAAACCTAAAACAAAATCTACTTGGAACATGAAACATGAACATAACCAAAATCACTAAGCGTAACCCTAAACGTAACCCTGGCGTCAACATCATCTTGCCCCTCACCCTAACCAGCACATGATCGTAAACTTAACCTCACAACTAACTTTATCTCTAATCACAATCCGAACTGAAAGGTTCACACTTACCCTAATCTTAAGCTTAATGGGAGTCCTAAACCTAAACATACACCTGAAACTTAAAAGAAATTTTAACCCAAAATCTAACTTCACAACTCACTGTAACCCTCATTCTACCCCTTCACTACATCGTGCAGCAACCATAACCCCAGCATATAACCTAAAAAGAACACTAAACCTAATCCCAATTTCAATGTAAACCATAAAACAATGGTTAGCCTAATCTTAACACTAACCTTAAATTTAATCACAAGCTCAACCCAAACTTTAAATGGAAACATAACCAGATCCCTATCCATAACACTAATCATAAATTCAGCCTTACCCCTAAACCTACGCTGTAAAATGAACCTAACACTATTCTTATACTTAATTAAAAATTTAACCTCAAACGTAAACCATAGTAAAAAAAAAATTCATTTTAAATTTTCATCCTACCCTCACAATTTATTCTTATCTTACACTAACACTAACCATCATCACAAAATCTGTTCTGAACCTAAACTCATTCTAACATTTCCCTAAATTGAAGCTTACTCAAAACGTAATCCTAAGTGTAATCTGGCCCCTAAATGGAAACACAAATCTAACCCCACTCTCATACCAAACCCAAAACCTCAACTTAAACTTAACTTAAAACATAACCCTTTAAATATAACTGTAAACCTAACCCTAACCAGAGCCCTTAATCTAACCCTAACTTTATCCCTAATTCAGAGCCAATCCCTGACTCAAAGCTTACCGTAAAACACTACTTCTTACCAACCTCTCAACTGAACCATGAATAAAAAAAAAGACCTAAACTTAAACACAAAATCTAACCTTAAACATAATCGGACCTATTGTTCTACTGCTAACCCTAATAATAAAATGAAACCTAACCTTATCTTTAACCCTGAGCCTAACTCAAAATCTCAACCATCACGTCTAGCTAAAGCTTACGCTAGGCTCCCCTATAGCCCCTATCTTGGTCTTAAACCTACACCACCCCTAATTAAAAACTAAAAAATAATCTCAAACCTAACTGTAACCCTAACCCTAACCCTAAATATTATGTTAACCATAGCTAGTTCCCTGAACCTAACATGGTTTCTAACCTCATCACAAACTAAGCACATACCTAAACCTACCCATTACATAACACGTGCTTTCCCTTAAACCAAATTCTAGAAATAACACTAAGCCTAATCATAACAGTAATGGAGAGTGAAACCCGAACTTGAAAACTCAATATAACCCTAATCTTTACCCTAATTCTAATGATCAACTGAACGCTATCCCTAAACTTAGTTATAACTCTGACTCTAATTGATACCACCCACCTAAAAAGAGTAATAACCCTAAATATCTGTCCAACACATACCCTAAATTGTATGTTAACCCTAACCTCAACGCTGAGAATAAACTTAACACAGGGGCTGAGGGAAATATACTCTGACAAACACGAGATGTTAAAAGAAATTTAAGTTTCCTTTTGCTTTGCAGAAGCTTTTGAATTTGATATAGTCCCATTCATTTATTTTTGCTTATACTTCCCTTGCCGGTGAGGACCGGTTCATGAAGACTTCTTTGAGTCCTAGGTCTATAATTGCAGTATCAATGTCTTCTTCTATACAGATTATTGTTACAGGTCTTATATGAAGGTCTTTAATCTATTTTAAGTTAATTTTTGATGGAATATTACTCAGCTATAAGAAAAGATGAAATATTATTTGCAACAACACGGATGGGCAGGTTCAAAGAAATTGAAATTTTCTGTTGCTTGGCAGAAGCTTTTGA
>PVJL010020681.1:0-11669 GCA_004026885.1 Lyroderma lyra
GTTTAGGGCTCCAGTGAGGCTTAGGTTTAGGGTATGGCTGAACATTTCAGTTAGGATTGGGAGAAGAGATAAGATTAAGTATGAGTTTCTGATTAGGATTCAGGTGCTGGTTAGGGTGAGGGCCAAGTTGATGTTTACACCCAGGGTTAAGTTTGGCATTATATTTAGGGTTGTTGGTAATGTTCATGGTTCATGTTAGAAGTAGATTTATTATTAGGTTTAGGGTAAGGTTAAGCTTTCAGTCAAGTGTTTGGGTGTAAATTGGGATTAAGTTCATGGTTAAGGTTAGGGGACAGGCCAGGTTTAGGGTTAGACTTAGGGATAGGAAAAAGGTTAAGATTCCTTATTGAGTTACTTTGAAAGTTAGGGTTAGGTTTGGATTTAGGGTTGAATTATGACTAAGGTGAGGGTTAGGTTGGTCCTTGAGTTTGGAATTGTGTTTGGAATAGTTTTTATTCTGATTTACTTTCTTTTATATTTAAGCTACAACATTTGCCTTTGAGATCATCAAAAGTGGTTTTCAACTTTCCAGTTACAAGAAAAAACAATGGGGCCTGAACTCACATTGTCTATTCAAATCCTCATCATAAATCTCACTACATAGTCTTCTCAGTTTTTCAAATATAACTTCTCAAATCTCAAATCTATTTACAGTTATCAGATCAGGATTGAAAGGATGACTTACCAAATACACGTACTAGCCACTTCCTTCCATCCTCCTAGACTGCTAACGACAATCATCTATGAAATGCTAAATAATGATCATGAATCTGTTTTTCCCATTTTTTCCACTGTCCATTGTGTATTTTGCTTGTGTAAGGGTATTTCTGAAATACTTCCTTTAATTCTGATTAGAATACAAAACATATATAAAAAAAGAATAGCAAATGGTTCTATTTTAAATATTCTAGAAGGCATGCATGTACCTACAACTCTACTATTTTAAACAGTCAATTGTAAACCATACTCAAAGTGCATTCCGTGCTTGCTCTCCACACTACGAGCCACCGCCTTTCTTCATTTAAAAAAAAAGAGTTGAGGGAAGTGGCATGCATCCAGTTAAACAAAGGGAGGACCCTGCTATCTCACAGAACATACAGAAAGACATTAAGGTGAGTCCAAGGTTATACACCACTAAAATGCCTCGGCATGAGAACGACTGCCTGTTTTTCATGTATTTTGGTCCCAGCCTCACAACCAGTAAGTATAAGATGGAACAGATAAAAGTACGTACGTGATTGTCCTGAAGAAACCACCCTTTTACTCTGATGTCTCAGGGGCCTAGCAATTCCTTGAAATAGGTAAGAAGTGACGTATCAAAATTTTCCATTTGATAACCTCAAAATCCTGGAGAGAACAGCAGCTTGGAGAAGTGGCTCAGCACTGACAGGACCGCCCGTGGCCAGCCAAAGCCCAGGCTTAGGCGGGTGGAAGGCACCCGGAGCGCGCATCACCCAGCCACGCTGGAAAGGGGAAGGCGCCACGGACCTATAATCAGAATGTGGGCTGACCGTGATGTCACATTGTCACGGCCAGCCAATCGGGGCCCCGAAACTGTATCAAGCACTATGCTGTCATGCAGGTGGGATCCAATCACGAGACAATAGGACTGTCCTGATTGTGAATTCCAGAATGTGATGCAGTGGGGAGCAGAGACCCTTGATAGTTAAAGCTGTAAGTTTAGGACTTGTGTTAAGGTTGAGTTTCTGCGCAGGGTTAGGTTGGGTATTAGCCTTAGAGTTAGATTTGATGTCAGAGGTTGTGTTTAATTTGGGGTTAATGTTCAAGATATGTAAAGGTGAGGGTGACAGTTATGTGTACTGTTGTGGTTATGATTAGTGTAAGGATCTAACTTCGAGTTAGGGAATGTGTTAGGTTTCAGGATAGGTTCAGGGGTAGAGTTTGCATTGGGTTAGAGTAAGCTTTAAACTTATGGAATTAGAATATTTAAATGAGGGTTCAGGGTAGAGTTGAGGTAAGGAAAATTGACAGAGTGAGGGAAAGGTTTAGGGTAAAGTTAGGTTTTTAGTTAGGGGTAAGGTTTCGGTTATGGTTTGGGTGAGTTAATATTTAGGGTTAATGATATACTTAGGCTTAGAGTTACCTTTGAAGTTGGATTTAGGTTTTAAGTTAAGGTAGGAGAAGGGCAGGTTTGAGGATGAGGTGAAGATTTCAGATTAGGATTAGGTTTTTAGGATTAGGGTCAGATTTAGCTTGGAGGTCAGGGTTTGGTTTCACATTAGTGTTGGGGTTGTGGTTCGAGTAAAACTTGTATGGGTTATTTTCAGGGATAGTTTTATGGCTAGGCTTAGGTTTTCAATTAGGGTTAGGTTTAGAGTTCGATTTCGGTTTAGGATTATTTCTTGAGTATATTATGAGATTTAGAGTTAGGGTTCAGTTTATAGTTAAGCTGAGGGGTATGTTTTCAATTAGGTTTGGAGTTTAGTGTAGGATTAGGTTTGGGGTTCAGTTGTTATTCAGGCCAGGATTAAGGTTAGGGTTTTTTATTTATTTATTAAATTAATTATGGTGTCATTGATTAATAAAATTAGGCTTCCAGTGTGTATTTCAATAATACATACATTATATTCATATATTGCCTTGTGTGTTCAGCACCCAGAGTCAGTTCTTCCTTCCCTCTCTCTTTGACCACCTTTTCCCTCTTGTACCACCTCTCTTTTTCCTTACTTTCTTGGAACCATTAAACTGTTTTCTGTATTTACGAGTTTTTGGTGTTTTGTTTTTTTTTTTTGCTTTCATTTTTACATCCCAAATATGAGTGAAGTTATATGGTTCCCAGTTTTTTCTATTTGATTTATTTCACTTCTCATGGTAATCTCCAGACCCATCCATGTTGTCACCAATAGTAGTATTTCATTTCTACTCATGGGCGAGTAGTGTTTCAGCGTGTATTTGAGCCACATCTCCTACATCCACTCACTTATTGAAGAACATGTCGGTGACATGTCTTGACCACCATAACTTGTACTGAAATGAACAGAGGGGTACATATATCTCTATGAATACATGTTTTCAGATTTGGAGTGTGGATAGCCAGAGGAGGGAATGCTGGTTTGTAGGTCATCTTTATTCTTAATTTTTGGGGGGAATCTCCGTACTGTTTTCCATAGTTGCTGGGTCAGTTGACATGCCCACCAGCAACACATGGGAGTTCTTTTTTCCCACAGCCTCTCCAACACTCGTTATTGCTTATCTTGTTAATCATAGCCTTTCTAGTAGTAACAGGTGTGAAGTGGTAGTTCATTGCATTTGTCTAATAGCTAGTGTAGTTAAGCATTTTGTACGTATCCCTTGGGCGTTTGAATAATCTGTCTTCTTGGGAGAAGTTTCTGTTCAAGTCCTCTACCCATTTTTTTAATCAGATTTTTTGTTTTTCTGGTGTTGAGTTCTAGGAGTTCTGTCCATAATTTTGATTTTAACCCATTTTCAGTCATTGCTTGCAAAGGTCTTCTCGCACTCTGTTTGAGGCTTTTTGCTTTCTTGATGGTTTCTTCTGCTGTGCAGAAGCTTTTACGTTTGGTACAGTCCCATTCATTACTTTTGACTTTTCCTTCCCTTGCCTTTGAGATAACATTCATAAAACACTTTGTGAAGTCAGGTGTATCAGTTTAGTACCTACACTTTCATCTATGTAATTTGTCATAATTGGTAGTATATTTAGGTCTTTGGTCCACATTGAGTTAAATTTGGTATATGGTGACAACTATCAGTCTAGTTTCATTCTTTTGCATGTGGTTTTCTATATGCCCCAGCACCATTTATGGAAAATGGTTTCTTTTCTTCATCCTATATTTTTGGCTTTTCTGTCAAAATGATCTCCACATATATATGTGGGTTTATTTCTGGGTGTTCAGCTCTTTCTCGTTGGTCTTTGTGTCTATTTTTCTGCCAATACCATGCTGCTTTGATTATTGTCAATGTGTGTTATAGATTGAATTCAGAGTGTGTGATACCTCCACGCTGTTTTGTTTTTGGCTTTTTGTTTTTGGTTGTTTTTTTGTTTTTTTTCCTTAGGATGCCTGATCCTATTTGGTGTCTTTTGTGATTTCGTACAAGTTTGTTGATTGCTTTCTTCAAATTTTTCTAAAATCTGTCATTGGAAATTTGATGGGCATGGCACTAAATCTGCTCGTTGCTTGGGGTAACATAACCATTTTCATGAGGTTCATTTTTCCCATCCATGAACATAAAATCTCTTTGCATTTCTTTGTGCCTTCTTTAATTTTTTTAATGTCTTGTGATTTCCAATGTATAGGTCCCTCCTCCCCTGTGTTCAGTTGATTCTGAGCATTGAGGTTAGGGTTAAATACAAATTAGGGTTAGTGGTATACTGAGCTTTAGGTAATTCTCGGTTTATTAAGGGTAAGGGTTGAGATTATGATTAGGTTAGAAACCATGTTAGGTCCAGGAAACTAGCTATGGTTAGCATTAGGTTTAATGTTACGGTTAGAGTTAGAGTTGAGGTTATTTTTTAGTTTTTAATTAGGGTTGGTGTAGTGTTAAGACTAAGACAAGGACTCTAGGTAAACCTAGGTTTAGCTTTAAGTAGACGTTATGGGTCACATTTTGAGTTAGGCATAGGGTTAAAGATAAGGTTAGGTTTGATATTATGAACAGGGTTAGCAGTAGAATAAAAGGTAAGATTATATTTAAGGGTAGATTTTGTGCATAAATTTAGTTTTTGTTGTTGTTGTTGTTATATTCATGGTTCAATTGAGAGGTACGTTAAGTTTTAGGTTTGAGGCAGGGTTTGGCTATAAATTGCGGTTGAAGTTAGGGTTTGAGTAAGGGCTGGTTGTAGGGTCAGGTTTACAGTTATGTTAATGGTTATTTTTAAAGTTAGGTTTAAGGTTAGGTTTTGAATTCGGTATAGAGTGGGGATAGGATTGTGTTTCCATTATGGGCAGGATTACAGTAAGTATTGTGTTTTGAGTAAGCTTCAAGTTAGGGTAAGTGTTAGAATAAGTTGGGGTTCAGAATTGTTTTATTAATTATGTTTAGGGTTAGGGTGGGATTAGAATGAATTTTGAGATTAGGATGTAAATTTAAAATGAAATTTTAAAGGCTGAGTTTTAGGATTGGTGTTAGATTTTGAATTAAGTATAGGGTTAGTTTTAAAGTCATATTGCAGTGTAGGTTTAGGTTTAAGGCTTAGTTTATGATTAGGGTTATGGATAGGGTTATGGTGATGTTAACATTTAAGGTAAGGGCTAAGGGTTGAGTTGAGTTTGTGATTAAAGTTAAGATTAGTGTTAACATTTAAGGTAAGGGCTAATTGTTGAGTTGAGTTTGTGATTAAAGTTAATATTAGTGTTAAAGGTAGGCTTACCTTTATGTTATGGATTACTTTTAAGTTGGGATTAGGTTTAGTGCTCTTTGTAGGTTACATGCTGTGTTTACGGTTGTGTGTACGATTTAGTTAAGGGACAAGGTACTGGTTAGAATGAGGTTTGAAGTTCCGATTTTGGGTTAAAATTAGTTTGAAATTTTAGGTGTATGCTTAGGTTTAGGGCTCCAGGGAGGCTTAAGTTAGGGTATGGGTGAACATATCAGTTAGGATTGTGAGAAGGGATAAGGTTAGGTGTGAGTTTCTGATTAGGATTCAGGTGCTGGTTAGGGTGAGGGCCAAGTTGATGTTTCCACCCAGGGTTAAGTTTCGGGTTATGTTTAGGGTTTTTGGTAATGTTCATGGTTCATGTTAGAAATAGATTTAGTATTAGGTTTATGGTTAGGTTATGCTTTGAGTCAAGGGTTTGGGTGTAAATTGGGATTAAGTTCATGGTTAAGGTTAGGGGACAGGTCAGGTTTAGGGTTAGACTTAGGGAAGGGAATAAGGTTAAGATTCCTTAGTGAGTCAGATTGAAAGTTAGAGTTAGGTTTGTGTTTACGGTTGAATTAAGACTAAGGTTAGGGTTAGGTGGTCCTTGAGTTAGGAATTGTGTTTGGAATAGTTTTATTCTGATTTTTTTCTTTTATATTTAAGCTACAACATTTGCCTTTGAGATAATCAAAAGTGGTTTTCAACTTTCCAGTTACCTAGAAGAAACAATGGGGCATGAACTCACATAGTCTATTCAAATGCTCATCATAGATCTTACTACCTAATCTTCTCAGTTTTTCTAATATAACTTCTCAAATTTCAAATCTATTTACAGTTATCAGATCAGGATTGAGAGGATGACTTACCACGAAAATACCAAACACACGTGCCAGCCACTTCCTTACTTCCTCCTGGACCCCAAACGACAATCATCTATGAAATGCTAAATAATGATAATAAATCTGTTTTTCCCATTTTCTCCACTGTCCATTCTGTATTTTGCTTGTGTAAGGGTATTCTGAAATACTTCTTTAATTCTGAGTGGAATAAAAAACACATATAAAAAAAGAATAACAAAGGGTTCTATTTTAAATATTCTAGAAGGCATGTACCTACAACTCTACTATTTTAAACAGTCAATTGTAAACCATACTCAAAGTGCCTTCCGTGCTTGCTCTCCACACTCCGAGCCACCGCATTTCTTCATTTAGGAAAAGAGTTGAGGGAAGTGGCATGCATCCTGTTAAACAAAGGTAGGAACCTGCTATCTCACAGAACATACAGAGAGACATTAAGGTGAGTCCAAGGTTATACACCACTAAAATTCCTCGGCATGAGAACGGCTGCCTGTTTTTCATGTATTTTGGTCCCAGCCTCACAAACAGTAAGTATAGGATGGAACAGATAAAAGTACATACGTGATTGTCCCAAAGAAACCACCCTTATACTCTGGTGTCTTGGGGGCCTAGCAATTCCTTGAAATAGGTAAGAAGTGATGTATCAAAATTTTCCATTTGAGGAGAGAAGACAAGGTGGTGACTGGAGAGGAGGTTCCTAAAGCCTCTCCCTGAAAACACAATTGAACGGCCATCCAGGAGCCAAGAAAGAGGACCCTGAGTGACAAACCGGCTGTTGAGAATTCCACAAATCATAAGTAAACACCTGAACCCTGGCGAGAAGGGGGCGAGTTGGGGAGAGGGAAGGGAGCAGAGACAGACCACGTGGGATCAGGACGCGATCCCTGCTGACTATTCGGAGTTGCGCAGTCTGGGAGAGGGGAGAGAGACTGGGGAGCTGGGGACGGAAGGAGTTTGGGAGCCAGCCTCTGGAACTTTTGGGTGGTAGAAGGGCTGAGCCAGGACTCTGAACTGCAAAGATTACACCCCAGCTCTAAGGCCCCTGGAGACTTACACAGGGCTGCAGTTCCTGTTCCCAGCCTGCTGCAAAGGAGACCCTGCTGTCTCAGGCCAGGCCCACAGCTTTGGACTTATGGAGCAGGCACTTCCTCGTGCACCCCAGAGTTCCGAAAGCAGTGTGAGCCAGCCAGGTACTGAATCAGGGCTGGGAAGAAAGACAGATTTGATTTGCTAGCATTCACCACAGCTAGCAAAAACAGCTTCCCCAGCAAAGGGCCCAAAGCCTTTTGTAGGCCTCTCCCCAGGATATATGCGCATAGCCTCGAAACACAGTAGGAGATCAGAAATAAGAAACAAACAGCCCCCTCTCCCCCAAAACTTGACCCCCAGTGCCACCTAGTGTCTGCCCTACAGCAAGACACCACAAAAGCAATAATCTGGGCAGAACATAAAGGCCAAATGTCAAAGAGGAAGAACCCAGCGGACAGGATGAATTACTTAAAAACTAAAACTCCTCAGAAAGAACATGAAATTTACCCAGAAGACAGCTTGTTACATCTGGAAGGGTCGAATTTAAGTGACGGAGAATTTAAAGCAGCCATTCTAAAGGCTGTGAGAGAAATGAAAACCTATTGGCAGAACACAATAGCTGAGATAAATAACATAAAAAAAGGATATAAACGACATAAAAAGGAACTCTATGAACAAAAAGAACAATTTAACAAAGAAATTCAAAACATAAGAAAGGTTGAGACGGAAATACGAGAAATAAATAATACCATAAAAGAAGTGAGGGATGAAACAACTGCCATAGGAAACAGGACAAACCAGATGGAGGAAAGCATTAGTGATATTGAAGACTAGAACATGGAAACAGCTCAGAAAGAGGAAGAGAGGGAATATAGAACCAAAAAGATTGACAGAACTCTGCAAGAAATATCCGACTCCATGAGACAAAACAACATCAGGATAATAGGAATAGAAGAAGGGGCAGAACAATCTACAGAAAGCATACACAAACAAATCGTAGATGAGAACTTTCCAAACCTATGGAAAGATCTGGAACCCCACGTTCAAGAAGAAAACAGGTCCCCCAGATACTTGGACCACAACAGATCTTCTCCAAGACACATGGTACTAAAGATGTCCAAAACTAAAGACAAAGAGACAATTCTCACGGCAGCCAGGGAAAAAGGAACTATAACCTTTAGAGGAAAACCCATCAGGCGGGCATCAGATTTCTCAGCAGAAACTCTACAAGCCAGGAGAGAGTAGAACCCAAAATTAAAAAATTTAAAAGAGAGAAACTTCCAGCCAAGATAAATTATCAAGCAAAATTAACTTTCAGATAAGAAGGTGGAATAAAGATCTTCTCAGACAAACAGAAGCTGAGGGAATTTGCCAGCACGAGGCCAGCACTCTAAGAAATACTGAAGGAGGCTCTTCAGCCTGAAATAAACCATCAGGACAAATGGAACAAAGTTGGGGCAACAAGAAAGAAATAAAAACAAACAAACAAACAAACAAAAAGAAAAAATAAGTAATGGCCACAGGAAAGCCTTACATATCGATCATCACTCTAAATGTCAATGGACTGAACTCACCAATAAAAAGACACAGTGTAGCAGACTGGAATAAAAAACAGAATGCATCCATATGCTGTCTCCAAGAAACACAGCTCAGCTGTAAGGACAAACACAGACTCAGAGTGAAAGGATGGGATACAATATTCCAAGCAAATGGTAACCAGAGATAAGCAGGAGTTGCCATACTGATATCTGATGAAATACACTTCAAGTTAAAAAAGATAGTAAAAGACAAAGATGGTCATTACATAATGATAAAAGGCACAATGCAACAACAAGAAGACTTGACACTAATCAACATATATGCTATCAACGAGGATGCACCAAAATATACAAAGAAACTACTAACAGACTTGAAAGGAGAAACTGATGAATACACAATCATAGTGGGGGACTTAAACACCCCACTAACAGCCATGGACAGATCACCTAAATAGAAAATAAATGAGGAAATAACACATGTAAACAACACATTACAGCAATTGGACATCATTGACATTTACAGGACACTTCATCCAACAAAAAGAGACTACACCTTCTTTTCTAGTGCGCATGGAACATTCTCAAGAATAGACCATATGCTGGGACACAAAAGTAGCCTCAGCAAATTCAAGAAGATCGAAATCATACCAAGGGTATTCTCAGACGACAAAGCTTTGAAATTGGAGATCAACTGTAAAAAGAAAGCAGAAACAAACACATATACATGAAGATTAAACAACAGCTTATTAAAAAAGGACTGGAAATAAGAACAAATAAAAGATGAGATTAAAAATATATAGAAACTAATGACAATGAAAATACAACGTATCAGAATTATTGGGACACAGCGAAAGCGGTAATAAGAGGGAAATTTATATCATTACAGGCCTATCTTAAGAAACAAGAAAAATCACAAGCAAACATCTTAGCATCCCATCTTAAAGAACTAGAGAAAAAAGAGCAGACAGAACCCAAAATCAGCAGAAGGAAAGAAATAATAAAAATTAAAGCAGAGCTAAACCAATTAGAGAACAGAAAGACAATAGAAAAAAATTAATATTATGAAGAGCTGGTTCTTTGAGAAAGTCAACAAAATTGACAAACCCCTGACGAGACTAATCAAAGGGCGAAAGAAAAGGACACAAATATCCAAAATTAGAAATGAAAGGGGAGAAATTACCACTGATACCACAGAAATACGATGGATTATAAGAAAATATTATGAAGGAATTTATGCCACAAAATTTAACAATCTAGAAGAAATGGACAAGTTTCTAGAAACTTATAGCCTACCAAGACTGAACCAAGAAGAACTGGATAATCTAAATAGACCAATCAATACCAATGAGATTGAAATGACTATCCATAATCTCCCTAAAGGCAAAATCCGTGGACCAGATGGTTTCACCAACGAGTTCTACCAAGCATTCAAAGAAGAATTAACGCCTATTCTCCTCAGACTCTTCCAAAAATTTGAAGAGGAAGCAATACTTCCTAACTCATTCTATGAGGCCAATATTACTCTAATATCAAAGCCTGGTAAAGACAACACAAAAAAAGAAAATTATAGACCAATATGTCTGATGAACACAGATGCAAATATCCTGAACAAAATATTAGCAAACAGAATACAAGAATGCTTCAAAAAGTTCATACATCATGATCAAGTGGGATTCATCCCAGCAGCACAAGGATGGTTCAACATATGAAAAGCAATCAATGTGATACACCACATAAACAAAATCAAAGATAAAGACCATATGGTCATTTCAATTGATGCAGAAAAAGCTTTCGACAAGGTATAACATCCATTTTTGCACAAAACACTAAATAAAATAGGTATAGAAGGAAAGTATCTCAACATAATAAAGGCCATATATGAGAGACCTTCGGTTAACATCATACTGAGTGGGGAAAAGCTGAAACCTATTCCCCTAAAATCAGGAACAAGACAGGGATGCCCCCCGTCACCACTGTTATATAATATAATACTGGAAATTCTAGCTACGGCAATCAGGCAAGAGAAAGGAATCAAATGTATCCAAATTGGGAAAGAAGAGGTCAAACTGCCACTATTTGCGGTTGACATGATACTTTGCACAAAAATTCCAAAGATTCCACCAGGAAACTATTAGAAACAATTAACGAATATAGTAAAATTGCAGGATACAAAATCAATGTACAAACATCAACAGCATTCCTTTATACAAACAACGAATCCACAGCAAAAGAAATGAGGCAGTCAATTCCTTTGCTATCACAACAAAAAGAATGAAATACCTGGGAATTAACTTAACAAAGAACGTGACAGACTTATACACAGAGAACTATAAGACACTTTTGAAAAAAATTGAAACAAACTTTTAGAGGTGGAAAAATATCCCCTGTTCATGGATAGAAAGAATTAATATTGTTAAAATGGCTATTCTGCCCAAAGCAATCTACAGATTTAATGCAATACCCATCAAAATCCCACAATCCCTGGACCATAAAAGACCTCGAATTGCCAAAGCAATACTACATAAAAAGAATAAGGATGGTGGCATTAGACTTCTTGACTTCTATTTATATTACAAAGCATCAATAGTCAAAACAGCTTGGTACTGGCAGAAGAACAGAAATAGAGAACAATGAAATAGAACTGATAACCCAGAAATAAACCCACAAGTATATGGACAAATAATTTTCGATAAAGTAGCAAAAAACATACCATGGGGAAAAGACAGCCTCTTTAGTAGGTGGTGCTGGGAAAACTGGAAAAACATATGCAAAAGAATGAACCTGAGCTATGAACTCTCTCCATATACAAAAATTAACTCAAAATGGATTAAAGACCTTCATATAAGACCTGCAACAATAAACTGTATAGAAGAAGACATAGGTACTAAACTTATAGACCTAGGA
>PVJL010020682.1:0-11673 GCA_004026885.1 Lyroderma lyra
TCCATCCACCCATCCACTATCCATCCACCATCCATCCACCATCCATCCATCCATCATCCATCCATCATCCATCCATCCACCATCCATCTTTCTCCCATCCATCCATCCATCTGTCCATCTCCCTCCGCATTCATCTATCCACCCACCCATCCATCCATCTCCCATTCATCCATTTATTTATCCACCTTCCATCCGCCCACCCATCCACCCCTCCATCCACTGTGGCCGGAGCTATGTCCCCTGGGGCGGTGGTGACCAGTGGCTCGGGTAGAAGCAGCCTGGTTGTACACCACTCCCTGAGACTTGGCGTATCTGATGACTTGTGATCGTAATGAAACTTTGTCTGTGGGGTCTGAGCAGATGGCTTACGTCCCCTGAGCCGTGCGGGTGGGGCTGGGGGGTCTTCACTTAGTCGTGGAGGCTGCAGGATCGCCCCACTGTTCCTTCAGGTTTTTTTGATCTCAGTCCTCCTTTCCCACTTTGTAAAACGTGCAACAGGCCAAATGTCCCACAAGTGCTAATATCTGGCTCAATGTCAGCTGCCTCCAGGGTTCCCCAGAAAGAAATTTGTGTTTTCCACGTTACTCACAATTTAGGTCATATGACACTAAACACTCTACAGATCTGGGGAGGTCCTTCCTGGCTGCCCTCTGTGGGTGACGCGGTGACAGAGAAACATGTTGTACCGAATTGCCCCGTTCTCTGCCCCTCTGTTCCGTACCTCTCCCTCGGTGGCCCCTGGCTGGGGTTCGTGGCCTCTCAGCTTCCCTGCGGTCACGGTCCCAGCTCGCGGTCCTGCTCTGCTGTGGAAGCTGGCCTGGACCGGACCGTCCGGCCCTGTGTTGTTCGTGGAGTTTTGTGGGCTCTCTGTTCTCGTGATTGCTCCGTGTTTGTGGTCACCTTTTGTTGTGGCCGAATCTTCTTGAATCCTGTCTCCCTGGGGCCCGCTTGTGTCGGCCCCTGCCTGTGCCTCTGTGGAGATGATGGCCCGTCACTGGGAGACGGTCCACTTTGGGGAAGAGAGCTGGTTCTGACTGTGGAGTTTGAGGTGCTCCGAGCTTGCAGGAGAGGTGTGGGTCGGGGACAAGCAGACAGGAGGCCTGGCCTTGGGGTGGGTCCATGTTCCCAGGGAACTGGGGGGAGAGCTTGGGGTAGCCCCCAGCACGTCGGGGGGTATTGAAGTTCAGAGAGGAAATGGCCCCAGAGGGAGAAAGGAGAGGGGCACAGATAAGGGGTCCTCAGTCTGGTGTGCCAGCAGCAGGTATGCAGATGTGGGGGGTGCTGGACAGCCAGGGAGCCAGCGCCGCTCGGGACACTGCTGTCCTTAGTAGCCTCCTGGCAGGAGGGGACTGTTGCCTCATGGGGCATCCCTGTGCCTGGCCCAGTCTTGCATGTTGTCGGTGCTGGGTGACACTGGGTGACCCCAACCAGGGAAGGGGTCTGCAGCAGCGACGGGTGGGTGATGGGTCAGGTGGCGAGGGGTGGAGAAGGGGCCCTTTCAGGGAGAAGTGTGGCAAGGGCCTGGTTGTCGGTGACAGTTAAGTACCTGGAAGGGGCCTTGCTGAGCCAAAGATCGGCCAGCTCATCCTTTTTGGTGCTCCTGGGACCTTCCATGTGGGGCTGGGTCGAGGGTGGGGGCAGGAAGAGTGAGAGCTTCTTAGGGGTCAGGGCGGGTTGCTAGGATAGATCTGGGGGGAGGTCAGGACGCAGGGATGGCCAGCGTGCCTCCTGTGTGTGTGTGTGTGTGTTTGTGTGTGTGTGTGTGTGTGTGGTGTGTGTGTGTGTGTGTGGGACATGCGGGGTCTCCTGTGTATGTCCCCAAGGTGCTGCGGGGGAGGGGGAGTGCTTGGTAGGTGTTCGGCGTCGGGGGTGGTTCTCAGGCGGTGACGGAGATATGGGGTGGGTGTAAGGGGCAGCACCCTAACTGACAAGCGTGGCTCCCTGTGCCCCACCTCGTCCTCCTGGTGAGTCATCGAGTCGTTCTGGTGACGCAGTCCTCGTAGCGGGGAAGCCGTGCCCCTGGGACACTCGTTCGTGTCGAGTGCCCATGCCACTCTGTCGGGCGGCTCCGCAGTAGTGACCGAGGTGCCTTCATGCTGACGTGTGTCCCCACGCGCGGCAGCTGAATTAACCGAGGCGGCTAGGGGACCATGAGGCAGTATCAGCTGACTCCCTTCCTGGGGAGACATTCCGGGGAGGGGCTCTGAGATCAAACCCAGGCTGGACGGCGGGCCGTCGGGTCCGCTCGACCCCCAGTCTCCGCCCAGCGCCTCCGGTGGGTGTGGGACCCGATGCACGGGGTCTCGGCCACACCGCGTGCACGGGCCTCTTGGCCCCTCGTCCTCCCGTCCGGACGCGGGGTCTGCAGGGCGGCCTCCGATGGGCTCGGTGTCGCGATCGGGCCCGGCAGCCGCTTCCTACTCTGGGAGGACGCGCTCAGCCTGGCTGGACGGCCCACTGCCCCCGCTCCACGCGGACGCGGTCGTAGCACCTGGACACTCGCGCCGTGACGGGTCTCGCCTCGAATCCTCCTCCTGTGCCTGGGTGGCACCAGTGGGCGGTAGGGGTCTAGGCTCTTCAGTAATGAGCTCTCCCTTTCTCTTCCTTAGGGCTCCTTCGGGGGACAGCATGGCGGCATCCAGCACCCTCTGACCCGTGGACCCGCTGGAGCGGGGAGCGATGCTCCTGGTCTCGGAGGCACGTTGACATGTACAGGGCGGGGGACGCCGCGGAGCGCCCACTGCAGGGGACGGCGCCCCCCCGCGTGAGGAGCGTGGAGGTGGCCCGGGGGAGAGCGGGGTACGGCTTCACCCTTGCTGGTCAGGCGCCCTGTGTGCTCAGCTGTGTCATGAGAGGGAGCCCCGCGGACTTCGTGGGCCTCCGGGCCGGCGACGAGATACTGGCCGTCAACGAGATCAACGTGAGGAGGGCGTCCCACGAGGACGTGGTGAAGCTCATCGGGAAGTGCTCCGGCGTCCTGCGCATGCTGGTGGGCGACGGCCTCGGCCGCTTGGAGTCCTGCTCTAGCGACGAGGACGTGGGGCTCTGTGAAGGAAGAGGCTGGCTGAAGCCCAAGCTCGACTCCAAGGCCTTAGGCATAAACAGAGCGGAGAGGGTCGTGGAGGACATGCAGTCGGGTGGGATCTTCAGCATGATCCTCGAGAGCCCTCGTCTTCGTGCGAGCGCTTCCGAGCCCTTGAACTTGAAACAGAGGTCCCTTTCAGAGTCAGCTGCTGCGCGATTTGACCTCGGACATGAACTTACAAGTGACCCGCACCCCAGTCTGCTTTCCAAAGAGGAAATAGCCAAAGTTACTAACGATGATTCGGTGTTCAGTATTGGAGCCGAGAATCACGAGGAGTTCGGGTTGGACGCGAGTATTTTAAACGTCGCCATGGTCGTCGGCTACCTGGGCTCCATCGAGCTTCCTTCCACGAGCTGCAACCTGGAGTCCGACAGCTTCCAGGCCATCCGTGGCTGCCTGCGGCGCCTGCGGGCCGAGCAGAAGATCCACTCCCTGGTGACCATGAAGGTCATGCACGACGGGGTGCAGCTGTGCACGGACAAGGCCGCCGTGCTGGCCGAGTACCCCGCCGAGAAGCTGGCGTTCAGCGCCGTGTGCCCGGACGACAGGAGGTTTTTTGGGCTTGTGACCATGCAGAGCGGCGACGACGGCAGCCTGACGCAGGAGGAGGGGGGCGCCTTGCGGACCTCCTGCCACGTGTTCATGGTGGACCCAGACTTGTTCAGTCACAAGATCCACCAGGGCATCGCCCGGCGGTTTGGGTTCGAGTGCACGGCCGACCCCGACACCAACGGCTGCCTGCAGTTCCCGGCGTCCTCCCTGCCGGTGCTCCAGTTCATCTCCGTGCTGTACCGGGACATGGGCGAGCTGATCGAGGGGGTGCGGGCCCGGGCCTTCGCCGACGGCGACGCCGACGCCCACCAGAACACCAGCACCAGCAGCAACAGCGACAGCGGCATCGGGAACTTCAACCAGGAGGACAGAAGCAGCCGCGTGCTGGTGGTGGACCTGGGCGCCGGCTCCGGCAGGCACGGCCCCAGCGGCAGCGGCACCTGGGAGGGGGCGGGCGGGAGGGGCTCCCAGCCGTGGGGCCTCCCCTGGAACGGGGCCTTCTGCCCCGATGCCGAGGCGGGGCCCCCTTGGGAGGCCGCCCTGCAGGCTGACAGGTGCTGGGACCTGGGTAAGCACTTGGGGCCCGCGTGTCACCCGGAGGTCCCCCCGGCCTCCCTGCGGAGCTCGGTGCCTCCTTCCAAGAGGGGTGCCACCGGCCCCGGCGGGGGTCTCAGCCAGCGGTGGCTCCCAGTTCACGTCCTGCAGGAGTGGCAGTGCGGGCACGCCAGCGACCAGGAGTCTTACACGGACTCCACCGACGGGTGGTCCAGCGTCAACTGCGGCACGCTGCCCCCTCCCATGAGCAAGATCCCCGCGGACCGCTACCGGGTGGAGGGCCGCTTGGCGCAGCCCCCGCTGAGCGCGCACAGGAGGGACTGGCCCAGGAAGGCGTTCGGGATGCAGAACATTTTCAGTCCCCATCGAACCGTTCGAAAGGCGAAGGAAGACAAGAAGGTGAGCCGCCGGCGAGCGACCGGTAACCTCCATGCTGACATGGGGCCAGAGCCCGGACCTGGCTCCCTCAGCTGGGGCCTCTGCCCGCTGTCCCGGGGTGTGTGCTCGGCTTGTGTGCGGCAGGACGGGGCCCCCCCGGGCTCTGGGCTCCCGCCGGTGCCCTCAGCCCCTGCTGCCGGCTCTCCAGGCTCCTGGTGAGGACCACACGCGGGTGTCTTACAGGCCCGCGTCCTGCCCTGTCCCCCTGCCTGGGCCTGGGACAGTCCCTGCGGCCCCTCAGAGCCTGTTGTGTCCCTGGCCCGAGTCTTCACCCCGTGGCCCAGGCAGCACGCCCCTTTGGGACAAGAATGTTCTGGAAGCACAGAAGCTGTTCACGATCCTGGGGCTGTTGCCTTCGTGGGGAAAACCCTGCTGCAAGGCGGAGCCGGCTGAACCCAGCAGGGGCTGCTGGCTGGCTCCTTGCCCGGGCGGACGAGCAGCAAACAGCTGGGGGGCCGGGCCCTCGCCGGCTTCCCAGGCAGGTGCTGTTTGGAGCCCGAGGGCGGGGTCGCTGGGCAGAGCGCCGGCCGTGCGGTGGTCCCGGCCCGGGGGAGGCGGGCTTGCCGTGAGGTCAGGCCCCCGTTCCGTGTGCGCTCACGGTCTGCGCTCCGTAGCGACATCGCAGGACGCTCGTCGGCAGGCTCCTGGCTGCTCTGGGCGAGGTCGGGGCGGGGGCGTGTGGGGCTGGCGTGTGCCGAAGGACCAGGGTTTCCTTCCAGGCCCGGCCCCTTCCCGGGTCTGAGTTCTTCGCTACAAAGCACACGCAAGGGAAGTGACAGACGGAGCGCGAGCATCTAAGCACAGACTTGTTTCTGTGTCACCACACGCTTGTGGACTGAATTCCTAGCTGGTGGTAGAAGCAGGAGTCCTGCCCTGGGGTGCGCCTCCCCCTTCCTGTCCCGGCGTCTGAACCGCCAGGCCCTGCGGCTCCTTCAGCTCTGCTGCCCGTGGGGCCGCCTGTGGTGTGGGCCACACCTCCCCCATGAGCTCCTCCTGGGGCCTGCGCCCCAGAACTTGGGTCCGGGAGGGGCTGGCCAGAAGGCCTGGGGGGCGGCTGAAGTGTTATCAGAAGTGGGAGGACTCACCGTCTCTTTGAATGGGCGTCCTGCAGCGTCTCCATTGCGGTTTGTAGTGAGCACGTGAACGGAAACGCGTCAGCCGCTCGGCCGCCGCAGGCCGCCCTGCTCCTGGCCGTCATCTCACTGGGTTGGCCCTGCCCTGTCTGCACACTGTCCCCGGTTGCTCACAGTGGGGTTCCGATGCTGGGGTCCCCCTAGGGGTTAAGTGAGTTGTTAAGGTTCATCAGACAGGATTAAGCAGGGTCGTGGTTCGATGCTTTTTTTTTTAAGACTGTGTTTTTCAGAGCAGTTTGAGGTTTAAAATTGAGAGGGAAGGACAGCGAATTCACACATCCCCTCCACCCTCAAACACGCATACCGCCCCCACCGTCCGCACCCGCACCGGATGGGACCTTTGGTACAGTCATTGACACGTCACCGCCACCCAGAGCCCATATTTACATCACGGGTCACCCTCCGTGGGGTGCATTCTGTGGGCGTGGACAAGTGTGTAGTGACCTGAGCCCACCGGGCCGGTGTCACACAGAGTGGTCACTGCCCTAAGCCTCCCCTGTGCTCCACCTGATCATCCCCCATCTCTCTAACCCCGACAGCCTGATCTTTCCGCTGTCCCCACGGGTTTATCTTGTCCAGAGCGCCATGCCGTTGGAATCACACCGTGTAGCCTTTGCAGGTTGGCTTCTGTCACTCAGTGACGTGCACTTACGCGTCCTCGGGGTCTTTTCGTGGCTTGACGGCTCATTTCCTCTTGGTGCCGAACAACATCCCACTGTCCGGATGGCCCACACCTTGCTTGTCCATCACCCACTGATGGACACCTCGGTTGCTCCCCGGGTTGGGCAGCTCTGAGGACAGCTGCCGTAAATATCTGCGTGCGGGGTCTGTGCCAACGCCAGTTCTCACCTCCTTGGTGAGTTACAAGGAGCCCGACGGCTGGACCTCCGGCGTTTCTTCACTCTGCTCCCGTAGGACCCCGAGCATCCTGGATGGCAGTGCTGTCGGGACAGGAGGCAGGCCCGGGCCATCACAGACCTGTGGCGTGTGCTCTGCCAGGAGTGTTTGTCTCCACAGAGTAGCGCGCCCTCGCAGCCACTGCTGCTGTCGCTCCCCCTTTCCGTGTGGTTTGGGCGGGGGCGGTGCCCTGTGCGCCGGGCGTTGCACAGCGAAGTGAGTACGGCCGCTCTCTTGCAGGGGCCTTGCTGTATTCTCCAGATATGTTTTTACGATCTATTTTAAAACTTCCTGCCATTGTACTGGAAGAACTTGGCAAGATGTGCTTGTTGAACGCGGTGCTCTCCTGGCTGCAGGGCTCATGGGCCTGTCGTTAGCCGTGTCTCCGGAACTCAGCTGTGGTTCCGGTGCCAGGCCTCACTTTGCTGTGTAACAGTCCACTGCGCGTGCAGCACTGGGCAGGAGACAGGCCGGGGCGCACAGCCACTGCAGACACGACTGATGGTGCTGTCGCGGACGTCCCGGTGCGCGCCTCCCAGTGTGTAAGCGGAGGAAGTTCTCGGTGCCCTTCCGGAGCGTGGGACGGCTAGTCTGCAGCAGTGCTCCTGTTTGTAGGCAGTGGCCAGGTGTGACAGGGGTCGTACCTGTGTCCACGTGGACAGCAGGCACCGGGTTTCCTAAGTGAGGACCGATCCAAGCACTCAGGCCCAATAACCTTGCTGGTTTCCCCGTGTCCAGCTCCTACCCTGGGATGACGCAACGGGAACCACATCAGATGTCACCCTACAGGTACCAGGGCGGTACCGTGGGCAAGGAACCCCAGAAACAGGAACCCGGGAGCTTCGACACGTGCCGTCCCCTTCCCTTCCTGAGAGGGGCGAGAAACCTTTGCTCTTTAATCAAATTCTCCTTCCAGACAGCAGGAAGGGTCCGGGCTTTCCCTCTTGGCCTCTGCAACGTCAGTAAACGTCTCAGGAGACGTCTTCCGGGCCTCACCCTCTGAAATGTGAAAACTTGCCCCGAGGAGGGAAACTCTCCTGGAGTTCTCGGCCCGCCATAATTTAAGCGCCACGTTCCAAGGCTTGGAGACTCAGCCCAGGTCCCGGGTCTCGGTACAGTGTGCTGAGGCCCCACGCTGCGGACACGACGCGGTACCCCTGCCAGCCCCACGCCCTCAGCAGAACTGGCCGCTGCCCGGCTCAGGTCTGTAGCAATCCAGTATGAGTAGTGGTGCAGTGGCTTTAGTTTGCATTCCCTTGGTCAGAAAGATCTGGATTTCTTGGTTGAGGGCCCTGCTCAGACCTTTCGTCCATTTCCCTGTTGGGTTGTCTTTTTGGCTTGGATTGGTGGGGGCTGTCAGTCCTCTGCTGCTTATAGGCCTACACATGTACCGTCCCAGTCCGTGGCTTGTTTGTCCACTCGCTTGTGGTGTCTGGATGAACAGAAGTTTCCAACTTTAATGTCGTCCAACTTGATTTGCATTTCTGATGTAACACGTGTATTACTGCGCTGAGGTCACAAAGGGTCTCGCCTTTGTCGAAGTAAGAAACATCCAAACCTGTAGAGAATTTCTATGAGTGTATTGGAGCCAGGAGGATGCCATGTCCCAGGGAGCAGATCTCAGTGCTCCAGAGAGTAAGCTTTGCAGCTTCTTTTACGCAGTTGGCACTGAGGGGACCTAAGGAAGACGAGAAGGCGGGGTGAGGATTAGAGCTCAGGGTGGTTAAGTCTGTGCGCTCCAAGGGTCAATGCCCCCTTGCAGGGTGCTACTTTGGGGATTTCAAAGATGCATGAGAACCATGGGCAGGGCTGGCTTAAAACCTTCCGCTAAGGAAGTCGGAGCCCTGGGGTGTGACAACCCTCCCTGACCGCCCAGGCGGGAAGTTCGGGTCGATTTCCCGTGAGGTCACTTTGCACAGAACCCCCTTTTTTTCCATCCACATCTTTTTTTCCTAAACTTTTTGGAGTAGATTTCTATGAACAGAATAAGGTGGGTGGCAAGCTCCTTTTATTTCTCTGTGGATGACCACTGTTAGAGCAGTGAGTTCCCTCTCCCTGGGCCCAGCGGTGCCCCTCTGCCCTACGTCACGTGTTCATGCATGTGCGGGTCCCCCTCAGTTTGCTTATTGTCCGTTGTCAGCACCCCCAACAATACTTTTTAAAACCGCAGCTTTCCAAGGCCTTTCCGTCCGGTAGGGCAGACATCTTTGGGCGTGCCGCCTTCCGAGCCTCCTGGGGCCTGGCTCTGGCCCGTGGGGGGGCGGTCCTCGCTCCCCGGAG
This sequence comes from Lyroderma lyra, assembly GCA_004026885.1. NCBI lineage: Eukaryota > Metazoa > Chordata > Mammalia > Chiroptera > Megadermatidae > Lyroderma > Lyroderma lyra. Next base: position 8,941 of record PVJL010020682.1, read on the forward strand.
CCTTCGGGGCCGACCTCTCAGCCTTCCTCGAGTGCGCCCCTCCGCCAGCCCTCACGTGCCCAGGAAACGCGAGCTTGTGGGCTGCGATGGTTGTTACTTTAAAGATGTGATGGCTTATTTGCTGATCACATCTGGGGAAGGGCCCACTCGTAGCATAGTAACCGTGTGTTAATTCTGGTCACTTCCCGGAGGAAGAATGAGACGTTTGAATGGACAGTTACTCCTGCCCCTGAGGCAGCTGAATGTCTAGGAATCTTTTAATTTTCCAAAATGCTTATAAACTTATGTAAAAGCACCACCTTGCTGAAAAACCCGCCTTTGTATAAATAATTATTACTTTTATCACACACTTTGTGCTGTCACAAACATTCAGACTTGCTGTTTCATTTGCTCTTGGTGACAGCCTTTGGAGGTCGCTGTCACAATCCCCTTGTGGTTGGGGAGGTTGAGGCGGGAGGTCGTTCTCTGGGGCACGCGGTTGTAAGGGACGGCCCTGTTCTGTGCCAGCTCCGCCTTTCTGTACGTGTGATGTCAGCATACCGTCAAATGTACCCCAGGGTGACATAGCCCAGGTTTCTGATCCACGGTCCTCCAAGGTGGTGCGTCAGGCAAAGCGACACGTCTCTTCTCCAGGAGGTGACTTGATTTCCTGTCTCTTTGTGTTTAGGGCTCAAAACCTGGGCGGGGACTCGGACTCGCTCAGACCTCGCAGCGCACCTCTGCTCGGAGATCGTTTGGAAGATCCAAGAGGTTCAGTGTCACTCGCTCCCTCGATGACCTTGAGGTAATCATTGTAGTTTTTCTTCTTTTAATGAAAATCAATCTTATGGATACATCCGACTTTCCTTTGAATTCTACTCTGATCCTTCTCTGCTCCTTCCCATGGTAACCACTGGTGTCTAATGCACATCCGGGTCTTTTCCTGTCCCTGCACGTGTCCTCAGACCTAGTCCTGTCACCTCCGGGTCCTTTCCTGTCCCTGCAGGTGTCCCAGACCACCATAGTGTGTTTAGTGCTCTCATCTATGTGCCAAATGCTGTTGCAAACAGTCTGAGAAATGAACTTGTTTAACCCTCACACGTGTGCGAGGAAGGGCCTGTCATTACCCCTTTTGAAGACAGGGTACTGGTCCACAGTACAGGCAGTGTCGTTCTTTTATTTTTTGTCTGTAGCTCTTGAACATTTAATGGGCTCGACTTTAGAGGAGTCTTAGGATTGCAGAGCAGTCGAGCAGAGAGCGCAGGGCTCCCACACTGTGCCCCGGCGCCCCCAGGCTGACACCCGGGTTGGTGGGGTGCATTTCCACAACGCGTGAGCCAGCACGGCGACCTGACTGTCGGCTCAAGTCCAGAGTTCCCGCGGCGGCTCACTCTGTGCTGTACGTCCTGTGGGCCGGGCAAATGCGTCGTGTCAGGTAGCCACCACGACTGCATCACACAGAGGGGTCACTGCTCTAAACGTCCCCTGTGCTCCACCGACTCATCTGTCCCCCGGTGACCAGTGATCTTGTACCAGTTCATTCTGTGTCTTAGAAGTTTTACACTGATGCAGTTGTAGAACACTTCTCATTCCGCCAGTTGTCAAACACTGCGTGGCGTTTTCGAGATTTACTGGTGTCGTGTCTGTTACTCACTATGTGGCATTCCATTAGGGAGATGCCACAACGTTGTGTCATTCCGCTGTTGGCAGGCGCGGTGGGAAGTTGGGAAGAGCCCTCTGGGAGCTCAGTGAGCATCCCCGTCAAGGCTCCTGCGCACACCAGGCGACGACATTCCCAGTCCCGGAGCCTGTGCCCACTCAGGCCCTGGCCCCGTGGCCCCCTCCTCGCTGGCCTGTCATACTCTCCCGACGTGAACGGTTCCCCGTCTCAGCGACACGGCACCTTGCTTTAGTTTGCATCTGACTGATCACACATGAGGGTTCGCTTGCCATCATGGCTTTTGGGCTCTTTGTTTTCTCTTTTGTGAATTAATAGCTTCTTCACATCCTCTTCTATTGAGCTGTTTTGTAACATGGATTTCTCGGTAGTTCTTTACCTCTTCTGGACACGGGTCCCTTGTCAGATAAACGTTTTGAAAATGCCTTCTCTGTGGCTTATTTCTACCCTCCGGCTTATTATTTCTGCCCTCCTGGGGCCTTCCTTCTGAAACCTGGTGCAATTCGAGAGCCGTGCCCAGGCCCCCGCCCCCACCGGCCCCTTCCGTCTCCGTGAACGTGACTCCTCCGTGGGCCTCACAGAAGCGGGCTACACAAGCATGCCCTTCTGTGTCTCATCTCAGATGTCACCTGTCCTCCTGTCCTCGTGTGTGTGAGAACGTGCCTCCTTCAGGCTACACGCGGGGCCCCTGCATGGACGGACCGCGTCTGCTTTATCCATCGGGCCATGGGTACTGGGCCGCTCGCACCTCTGGTTGTGGGGCGTTCCGCTGCTGTGGCCGTGGGGTGCAAACACCTGTTCGAGTTTGGTTTATTTCAAGATGTAACTCTAACAGGGTAATCTGTTACAGAGTCAATGATAAAGCGGGATGCATCGGCCTCGGGGGTTTGTCCTTAAGCTTCCAGTTCATTTGTGTTCCGGTGTGAAGCTGGAGTCACCGAGTGTTGAGCGGCAAGGGGCCCCTGGAACCCCGCACTGTGCGGCGCCCACTGGGGCCTGGGCTGGGGGTGTGCGGACAGCAGGCGGGGGGTGGAGGGGACCTGGGGGCCGAGGTCGGGGGTGTGCGGACAGCAGGC
>PVJL010020683.1:0-11674 GCA_004026885.1 Lyroderma lyra
TGATTCAGTTCCTGGGAACCTGACAAGAACCTGGCTCTCTGCCCATTACTGGAAGCGTTTGTCCCAGAGCCCCTGTGAGACTCCACACTGACTTGGGTGCTGGCTTTCCTGTGTCCAGGGACGGTAGGCACTGCGGGGGTTGTAGCCCCCACAGCGCCTGTGGGTGCTGCGCAGAAAGCAATCCTGAGAAGGCGGCTCCAGACCAGGCCCAGCCCAGCCTCCACATCCCTGACACGGGGGGCAGCGGGGGCCCCTGTGGATGGAGAGCACTGGGGAAGATGGGCTGCACCACGCCCAACGCCCAGGGGAGGAGAGAGGACCAACCGCGGGGCAAGCAGCCTGCACGATTGGTGCCTTTCTCGTTATGGGGATTCTGCCCCCCACGTGTGTTGCTGCTCTTTACCCCTTGGGGAAATGCTCAAAGGCAGGGTCCGGGCACAGCCCCGCAGGACCCTCAGCCCGGGCAGGCTCTGGACCCTGTCTGACCTAGGGCAGGACCCTGTCGGTCCGGGTTCCCGTCCCCGCCCCGCTGCTCGCTAGCTGTGTTGCTCCGGGCAAGTTACTTAAGCCTCCTGTCCCTCATCTGTAAATTGAAAGGAGTAATAATAGTACCTCTGTCAAGGGGTCGTTCCAAAGATGACATGAATCAGTGCCTAGGACATAGGAAACTCTGGCATAATAGGAAACGTGATGTAAACGTTGGCTGTTATGACGGATTTTTCCATTATTATAATCACGATCATCATACGAAACCCAGAAGTCTTTTCTCCAAGTATAGAAGCTGCCCTTGCACACAGACCCCCTAACGGGCACGCCAGACTCCATGTGGTCTTTTGCTCCTAGCCAAGGGCTCAAGGGCAGGAGCGGGCTCTCCGGTGTCCCGGCTGGCTCAGCTGCATGGGTGCCTTTGAGACCACATCTCTTCTCTGGACCGGCCCGTCCGCCTCGTCCTTCTGCCCCAGGCCAACGCCCCTCTCACTTGCAAACTCACCCATTGAACCTTTTCCGAGCGATAGGACTGGCAGGTAAAACACAAGCTGCCCTTATAGTACTAAAATAAATTTTAGTGTAAGTCTGTCCCATGCAATATTTGTGGCATACTATACTAAAATATCATCTGAAATTCAAATTTCACCGAGCATCCTGTATTTTTATTTGCTAACCTGACAACCCAACTGTGAAATCCTAAACCAGGAGACTCTGAGGGGTCAGGACTGGGTTCTTCCTCAGACCGGAGACCTGGAGGCGCCACAGGCCCCGGCACCATGACATTGTTGGTGCTTTCGGACCTGAAGTTCCTATTTGACTGGTGATGACTGGGATGACAGCTGGCATCTGCACTGGGAGTGATAATGGGGTCCTGGGAGTGATAACGGGGTCCTGGGAGTGATAACGGGGTCCTGGGAGTGATAACGGGGTCCTGGGAGTGATAACGGAGTCCTGGGTGTGTCTGAGGATGGTCAGACCCAGGCAAGGCCCAGTGGTTCCACCCCACTGTCTGCCTTTGGAGGGGGGGTGGGGGCTATGCAGACCCCAGGTCCCTGGAACTGAGTTGAGGGAAGGAGGTAGAGAGGGCTCCCTCTACTCCTTCTAGCCCAGGGAGGTGACAGCACTCATCTGCTTGGAAAGCTACATCAGGCATTTCCTTTGGAATTAAATTCAATGTAAATTTGCCAAAGGAAATGTCACTCAGACTAGAAGAAAGTGTTGGGAAGTTCTGAGTGTGGGGCTGGCTGTCTCTGTGGCCTGGCAGCCGGGCAGGATCCCCGGAGGACGGAGTGGTCCCTTGTCTGGAGCACGCCCTCCCCATCCCGTAAGGTCTCCTCAGGAGGCTGGTGGAGCGAGGGGGCCCTCAAAGGACCCCAGTCTGGGGGCTGCTGCCCGTATCAGGGGAGGGAGCAGGAGAGAGGGAGAACTCTAGGACTATTTCTGAATACTCCGAGCACTAAAGGCTTAGGAGTGGGGTGCACAGCCCAGCTGGGATTGCGATCTCCACTCTCATCAGCTGTGACTAGGGGAAGAAGGGACCGGCTGGAGCAGCCCCAAGAGACCAGGCTTTTGCCGACGTTGAGACTGCAGGATAATAACAGCTGGCGTCAGCTCCTGGCTCCTGCCTGGGTTTTTCCATAGGGCAGACTCTGTATTGTGGGTGAGGCCAGAACCCGGGGTGAGGTTTGGGACCCCCACCTGCCCTGCGCTGGCTGTGAGTCTCCCATGCAGTGTCTAGGAGAGCCTGGGGGCGCCCTGCTGTGTTCAAGCCAAAGGTGCGTTTTGCAGGTTCCTGTGATTAGCCTGTTTGGGGGTCAAAAACAGACTCTGGGGAACCTGAAAACCTCACTTGAACTGTGAATGGAAGGGAGACTTCCTGCTGCTCTCCCTCAGCATCTCTCTTGACCTTGCACCAGGGCCCAGCGTGGGGACCCTGCCCTCCCACAGAGCAGACGTGGCAGCCCCGCTCCCCTCCCATCCCTAGAGGCCTCCTGTGCCCCACCGCCCACTCCTGCCCACTGCCCGGGTCCCCAGCCGCCTGCTCCCGGGTTGCCCTTGTCTCCGTGGAGCATTGGGTGCCTTTGGCAAGCGCTGGCCCTGCTACTGCTTACCCATGACCTTGGTAAGGGACTTCATCTCACTGCCTCAGTTTCCTTGTCTAAAATGAGGCTTCTCTTGTTCACCTGGGAAGGCAGGTAGATGCCAAGGTGCCTAGCGCCCGGGGGCGATTGAATTGTGTTTATATTTCCTTGCTCCTTATAAGACCTCTTGTCCTCCCTGGTCACGTGGCCAGTCCTGAGCCCCCCTATAGTTCTGTATGTCTGCCCTCCTCCCTTCTGACGTCCCCCTCATAGCAGAGGGCTTTGGGTTGCAGCAGGTGCTTGTCTTGTGGTGCTGGATGGAGAGCCCTGGCCTGACCTGCCATCCTGGGTAGTCACTAATAGAACGAGATGCACTGGCCCAAACTTAAGCTCAGAAGGTTGCGCACACCTCCACAGGGACACCTGTTGAGCTCCTGCTGTGAGTGAAACAGTGCAGATAGAGGTGCACCCTGGGGGTTAAGTTCTGGGCACCAGGCACTGTGCCATGCATGTGCACTTATTATCTCTTCTAATCTGTGCCACAACCTCATGAGGTTCCTCATTTTACAGATAAGAAAACTGAGGCACAGAGAGTCTCAGGGTTTTGCCCAAGATCACCCAGCTTGTAAGTGAACCTGTATTCAAACCCAGCATGGGCCCCAAAGCCCTGGTCTCACCCTCTTGTTGCCTCAGGTACATGGACCCGCACTGTGGTGAGCCACCGACAGGACTGGAGAGGGTAGCGTGGGAGGTGACCACATGTCCACACGGTGACCACTCTCCTGATGTGCCCAGGGCTTACTCAGTGTTAGGACTGCAAAGCCTGCACCCCAGGAAGCTCCCAGTCCTGCACAGATCAGGATGATTGGTCCCCAGAGTCCGCTCTTCACTGGAGGAGCATCTCTGCTCAGGAGGCCCACAGGCCAGAGAACAGCCCTGTGTCTGGGAAGGACAGTCGTTTGTCTCACAGCCAGTACCATAGGGTCACGCGGGGGGCGTTTAGGGAGGGGCACCACCACCCCACGCCCATCCCCCTAAACCTGCAGTAAGCAGAGCGTGGGCCTCAGGTGCCTGAGCCTAGAACTTCCTGATCGGTGGGGGTGCTCAGCCAGGAAGCCCTGTTCTGGTTTCTGGGTTCAACATCCTTCAGAATGTGCCAGTGACTCCCCGCTGGCCTCCCTCTGTCACCTCCCCCAAGCAGACTGAGCAGACGTCCCATTTTAAACGGGACGAAAAACAACAGTCCTGCCCCATTTCAAAGGGTACATGTGGTCAGCCTCGTCTCACTGGGCTGACTTCAGGATGTCAGTAGGCTGACCACTGTGTGAAACGGGCCAGCACTGTCACACTGTCACACATAAAACGATACGTGTGGTCAGCCTAGCCCCAGGGACATGCCGAAGCCCAGGAGCAGGGGCTGGACGTGTGGAGGATGCAGAACGGAGCGGCCCGGGCTCTGGGCGGTCGGGGCCGGGGTGGGGTTGGATTCCTAGCTGCTACTACCGACTGCCACAGCCTGGGTGACCGGGAATGTGCGCCTCCCGGCGCCGGGGCCGGAAGTCGGGGCGGTGGCAGTCGGTCCCTCGGCTGGCTGTGAGGGGGGACGTGTGGTAGCCTTGCCCCTGGGCGTGCAGATGGCCGTCTTGTCGTCTCCGCCCCGTGTGTGTGTCTGTGCTCACATTTCCCCGTTTTATGGGGAGCCCGGGCCTACCCGGTTAGGGCCCACGTCAAGGACCTCGAGTAATTACATCTGCAAGGACACTGTCTCCCAAGAAGGTCACACACGTTCTGAGGACCCGGGGGTTAGGACTTCAATGTACGGCCTTGTGGGGAACACAGTTCAGCCCAGGACTGTCATTTGGGGGCAGTGGTGTAGCTTGGGGTCTGACGGACTTGGGGCTAAATCCTGGTGTTTTAAACTGCATCGATGGTGTTGGGCTCAGCCTGTCTCGTTACCTGACGAACGGAGATGGATCAGCAGTTCATCCATTAGCTTACCCTTTTAGTGAGCAGCAGCTTTGCACTGCGGCCGGCAGCCCACCCCGCAGGGCGCCTGCGAGGATGCAGAGCCCCGAGAGCCCCCGCAGGCGCGGACATTCGCTCTGACCTTCCCCGCTGCCCACCACAGCTCAGTGGCCGGGTACGAAGCTCTGAGGGCCAGCAGGCTTCGGGGGAGGGTTCCCGCGGGCCTCCGTGTCGTGTGTCCTCACGTGTCGTGTGTCCTCACGCCTTCCCTTGAAGATTTCCTTCCTGAGCCTTCAGACTCATGACGGGGCTGTAAATGGCCTGGCCCTGGAGGGTCCGCCCAGCTGGCCTCCTTGAGGCCTCACGAGAACACACGTGTCTGGGACCCCTGGGGCGTGTGGGCAGCGTGCCCCTGGCCAGTGTGAGAAGGGAAGCGTCTCAGCCGACGGGCCACAGGGAGGCCGGTGCCCCACCCCACGCGGAGACGTGGGGACAGCCTCGCGGGGGTCCTGGCTGTGTCTTTCCCCTTTGTGGCTCCTGCCTCCTCGGAGCTACTCTCCTCTGATAAACTCCGAACAGGACAATCAAAGACGCAGAACGGCTCCTTTGCCATTTTCCACTATTTCATGTGTCAGAGCACCAGGTCAGGCCCAGCCTCCTGCCAAGGCGACAGCGCGGTCCCCGCCAGCCCCACGCCCCGCCGGCATCTGAGCGCAGTGCCATGGGCCTCGGGCCACAGCTTTCTAAATCTAGTTCCCTCCTGGGGACAGCAGACACAATCCTCTGAATGGCTTCAGTCCTGACGGCGGCCTGTTTGTCAGACATCCCCAGCAGGGGGGGCGGGAGGAGCAGGGACAGACGGAGTGGCGGCAGGGAAAGGGATTCCAGAGGAGTCACTGAGGTCAGAGCGTAAGTGACACTAAGGCCCAGATGTGCAGGGGCCGTGGCCTTGGCCCTGACTTCCTGCCTTCTATCTCCTGGAGTACGTGAGGCGCAGGGCCCTGTCCCCTGAGGTACAGGAGCCTGGTCAGCGCTGAAGGGAGGGGACGGAAAGAGCCTGTCTTTAGGGTCAGACCGACTGGCTTAGACTCTCGACTCCACCTCTATAAGCTGGTGACTCTGGGCAGATTCTCCACCTTAAGTCTCAGCTTCCATTTCGGTGAGGTGCAGATCATAAGGCCCATGTTGAGGGGATTAAGGAGCACTTGTGACAAGGGGCGGGCACTGGTGGCTCTGCCGCGCCAGGGCTCTATGTCAGGAAGCCATGCGCTAGGCTCCGGAGGGTGGCACCCGGGTGACCCTACCTCCTGTACTGCTGAGCGTCTTTGGTTTTGCCTCAGTGTAGCATGGAACCCCTCTTCCAGTCCTCACGGTCTGGGAGGTAGCCCTCCGCCCTGCCGGTGGGGACCAGCCAGCCCCTCTCCCCTCACGCCTCTCACTTCTGAGCTCACCCGCTCAGACACCCTGCACCCAGCTGGCTACTGAGGCACATGTGAATATAACCTTTGAGCACAGGTAAGAGAAACTGGAATTATTGAAAAGAATACCATAAAGTTCTGGATTTCTCAGCTCTGGGTCTGGCTCTGCTGGGGGGACACCCGCCCATGGCCTCCCCTCCCACCCATTCAGTTCTCTTTAAAGTAGGAGGGCCCGAGCTGTTCACCAGGTCTCTAACACCGGGAAAGGCAGAGCCCTGTCCCTGCTAGTGAGGGGTCCGCAGGAGAGACCCCGAACTAACGACCTTGCCATGTGGGAAGCCTGGCTTCGTGCCATGAGAGGCCAGTCTGCCCCAGGAACCTGACGCCTGTGGGTATATAGGGTGCCGCCTGCCTATTAGTGATACCCTCTAGATACAGGTAAGAGTAGATGGAAAGTCTCTGAGAGTTGACGGGGACAGAGAATGGAGACTTGCTGATGGAGCCTCAGCCCCTACTGTTCGGGCTGCCTTTCTGCTGGCAGCTGTGTCCCAGGGGAATGGATGTCCACAGGCTTTGGCTGGGCGCAGGAGTGCACGTACCGCCGCTGTTGCTATGGTTGCCGTTCACCGAGCCCTGGCACCGCGCAGCAGGCCTGGGAAATAGGTCCCACGGCTACGAAGAGGCACGTCAAGATTCAGAGTTTGTGCTCTTTTGGCCTTTAGTTCCAAGGTTTCTAGGATGATCACAATCCTTAGAGACCTTTTCTAGAGGCTGCTCAGAGCACGTGTCCACAGCAAACCAGCCGGCAGACTGTTAGAACAAAAGCCCCGAGCTTTCTCGAAGGGCACTCACACTGAACTAACCTACCAGATCTCTTCTAGGTAGCAAAAACATGTCAGCAAAGGAGACCACAGTCGCTTTAGTGCATTTCAGTTTTTATAAAGTCTTTGGCAAGGGTCCATGCCAGAACATTGTCCATACCTAGAAAAATAAAATGAATTGCTGCCCTGTGGCTTTGCAGGGAATGCTTTGTCGTGGGAGGGAGCACGTTTAGGGAAAGGAAAATCTTCCTGAGAATGAATGTGTACTTTTCTTGATGGAGAATTGTAAAGAGCAGGGTCCCACAGGGATTGGGGCTGGAAGGGCCTTCGCTCATATTTTTTAAATTAAAGATGTGGAAGAGGAAACATACAGTGAAAATTCCAAGTCGACGGGATTCTTTGGAAATGAGAAGCCAAATTAATGGAGTGTGTGTGTTTTTTCCTTTGGTTCCCAAACCATTGCGGACGCTCAGCATGTTGTTAGCCTGTTTGCCATAGTAATGTGGTTTGGTCGGTTCATTACAAGCCTGTCACGTGCCCCTATGTGCCAGGCCCTGTGCCGGGCACAGGCCCATAAAAATATCGTTATTCTGCCTTTAAAAAGTGGGATTTCATGGTTCTACCACTTGTTTTACTTGCTGGTCTAAACATCACAATGCTAAGAACTACCTCCTTCTTCTTAATGTCTGCCTAGTAGCAGCTCCCTGTGACATGACTCTATGGCAATTGGATTCATTCCTTTCATCGGGCATTTCCATTATTCCTGGGTTAGAAATAATATCAAAATGTAGTTTAGACATCCCTGTACTCAGATATGTGTACATGTGAACGAGAGTTTCCGAGGATAGTCACCTGGAAGGGCAATGACTGGGTCAAAGAATATATGCATTTAGATTTTTGATAGTGCTGATGAATTGCCCACCAAAAACATTTAGATCCATTTTAGCTGCCACCAGAGTGTCTGGCCATGCCCGCCCTCTCAAATCCCTACCGACGCTGGATGTTACACGAGGGTCCTGTTGGGGCCGCAGTAGCTGACCACACAAACCAGTTTTTGTTACTGTAAGTTGTCGTTCATACCCTTTGTCTCCTTTTCTGCTGAGTCGCCTTTTTCTTTGTAATTGAATTATAAATTTCTTGAGGGCAAGAACCTTCTCATACCCACATGTGCATCCCGGTCCTTCCAAGTGTTGCTGGGTTCAGGGCAGAGACGGGATAGCTGGGGGCCCTCCCTCCTGCCTCCCCCAGCCCCCCCTGCTCTTGCTATTCTGCTTGGGGAGACGTGGCAGGATGCTTCTGGCTGAACCTGCAGACGTGAGTCTGTGTCTAGGAGCACGGGCTGACTGAGACAAGTCACTCGTGTGCTGTCCTCACAGCCCAGTGGACTTCTCAGGCCGGACGAGCCACGGGCTAACACAGACCAGGTGCCAGCCCCGCTGACATTCCTACCAAACCGGGTGTTACGAGAGCTGCCCTTCCCCCTCGCTCTGAGCTTCTGTTTTCTCACTTGTGGAAGCAGCAGTGTGGCATGCTGACACTGTCGGGTCGCTGGGATGGGACCAGGGACAAGTACCAACTCTTTTTGAGAGGGAGGCCCCCGCTTGCCATTGTGACCAGTGGGCAAAGCTGCAGGAGGGGGCTGCTGGGCTGCCACGAAGCTGAGGACAGGCCGAGAGGAGCGATTTTAGGTCATTTTACAGGGTGTCAGACAGTGCGTTCTCTTGATAGAGAAGAGCCGAAACAAGGCGGTGGCGACGAGCGTCATGGAGCGACCTGCCGGGCCGTCTCGCCGTAGGGGTGTGGGTGGCTGTGACCGTCCGGGATAGGCTCCGCTTTCCCGGGCCAGGACGGGTGCCCAAGCTGAGCTGAGTCACCGCGGCACAAGGGAAGGGAGGGAGAGACCAAACGAGCAGGATGGCGGTTCAGGAGCCACTTCAAGCCGAGACCATCACTCTCCTCTGACGTTTTTAAAGAAGTTACAGTAAAGGTTGAAATAGCTTTTCAATTATTCTGGGTGTCAGCCCTTGTCTTTTGGGGAGCGCCTGGTGACCACAGGGCCTGGTGCAGGGTGGTGCCTGTTACCACCACCTCCAAGTTAGCTTCCTCCCCATCACTCTTCAGAGGGGGCTTGGGACAGTGGTGTCCAGTGGGACCGGTGGTCTTTCTGGCTGGGGGAGCCTTGCTTCGTGAGCAGAATAGGACCCACTCTCTGAGGTGTGGGGGGTCAATGCCAAGGCTGGTGTTGCAGCAGTGCTGTGCAGAAGCCAGGCCTGCAGCCGTCCTGGTCCCAACGCCCATCCCCTTGGGCCTTCAGTGTTGGCCAGGGGATGCCCAGACCTGGACCAGGGACATCAGCCACTTTCCAATGATAGAGCTTCATTCCTGGAGCCAGGCCAGAGCCTCCCTGCTGACCTCCAGGACCCCCACATGTCCCATCGGCAGTCTCCTTGTCCATACCCACTGGCATAGCTGCCTATGTTCAGAGAGCACGGTGGGGACCGGCTTGGGTCCCTGCGGGCAGAGCCTGCCCACCCAGGCCTTTCCAGGTCCAGCGCTACACCAGCTTTCAGGATGGAGCATGCCCTGGTCAGAGGGCAGGCAGGTTCTTCCCTCCCTCCCCTCTAGAACCTTCTGGAAGGTTTGCTAGAGCCCCAGAATACCTGCGTCAGGAAAGTCTTTTTCATCCACACATCTCTAGGTGACATTTGGAGCTCCCAGTGGTAAAAGAGTCCCCCTACTCTGAACTAGCCAAAACACCTCAGGGGGCCCCTTGGCCTCTCTGTGCCTGCATTTCCCAGTGGGCAGCATGGGAATGGTCACCCCTCCTGCTGCCTGCTGGAGGGGCTGCAGCGTGGACCCTGCGCTGGCCCCGTGACGGGATCCTCAGGGGTTGTTCCTGTCATGGCCTCCTCATGTCCCCTTCCCTCATGTCCTCCTAGCTGCCAGTTCTGAGGCCTGAGCTGACACAGCTGCTCCTGCCAGGATTGCTGGTGACTGTGGTGGGGCCACAGGGGCTCCTCCGGTGGCCTCCCTCTCTGGCCTCCGTGGCGGGCAGATTCCCTTCCCTCCTGCTCTGTCTCCTTGCACCGAGGCGGGCTGGCCGCCAGGAGCGGGCATCAGGGCTGGAGGCCCGACGGCCAGCCGCTGCCTCCCGTTTGGGAGCTGGCAGCTGCCTTTGTCCGCCAGCCCTGGAAGCCTGAGGTGGGCTGGGGACAACGGTGGCCACCGCATTCCTGGCAGAGGCCTGCTGGGCTGGACGCCAGCCCCTCCTGTGCAGCCACCCGGGGACTGGGACGCATTAGCCTCTTTTATTAAGTCCATCTGCTCCGCTGGGTCTCGGTGCCGTCGGCCGTGGTGTGTGAGGGGAGGCTCACACGGAGGCACCCTGGAGAGCAGACGCCCAGGCGTGCCGAGTGGGCAAGGGACCCGCTGGGCAGGGGTGGGGGGCGCTGAGGGGCGTCTGCACCTGGGCCTACGGAGCTGAGACTGGGGGCTAAGTAGGGCTCTGCCCCTCCCAGGGCGTGGTGGGCTTGCTGACCTGCCTTTCCTGACAGAGCTGCCCCCTGCCCCCCCAGGAGTGCATCATCGATGAGGACTGCGGGCCCCGAGGGTACTGCCAGTTTGCAGCCTTCCAGTACACCTGCCAGCCGTGCCGGGACCAGCAGACGGTGAGTGCCCAGAGGCCGCAGCTGCAGCACCAGAGCCATGGAGCCCAGAAAAGGGCCTTGGGGGAGAAGGCCGGCCTCCCCACCATTCCCAGCAGGGCTCCCCGGAAACCTCCTCTGGGGCTCCACTGTGTCCACGCTCAGAAGGCCCTGTCCCTGATGTCCAGTGACTAGGAAGCCATCTGCAGATCTGCTGCCACCCCACCTGCCCCGTGACCTCTGGCCCCACTGCCTGCTTCATGGAGGACGGAGGGGAGGGAGGGCAGAGGAGGAGGCCCCACACCTGGCCCTGCCCTGAGAAGGCCCACGCCGGTGGGCACGGCCAGCCACACCACTGTAGCCCTTGGGGTGGGGAAGGGGTAGCTTCTCACCTTCCTGGCCTGCAGCCCACCCCGACACCTTCGTCTCAATCTGCCCAATGGGAGAAGGCAGAACGCTTCCCTCAGGGGATTTCTCAGAGCAGCTGTGTTTCCCCGCCCCCCTGCAGGTCTGCACCCGGGACTCCGAGTGCTGTGGAGACCAGCTGTGTGTGTGGGGGCGCTGCACCAAAAGCACCTCCAAGGGCAGCAATGGGACCATCTGTGACAACCAGAGGGACTGCCAGCCTGGGCTGTGCTGTGCCTTCCAGAGAGGTGGGTTGGAGCCTTTCTGGGTGCAGGGCACTCCCTGTCCTACGCTTCCCCACACTGAGCCTCCTGGGTCCCCTCTGTGCCAACCGCACCCCCCGGGGACAGCTCCCACATGCTCGCTCCGTGTGTGTGTCCCTCCCCACAACCTCTGCCTTCCTGTGGGACCTCCCCTGGGGACGCCTAGAAAATGTAACTTCCTTCAGGACATTGAGCCCAGGCAAGGGGCATCCCCACGGGGGGCGGGATGGGGCGGCCCCTCCCCCGCTCTCCAGGCCTGAGGGGGCTCCTCCTACTCCCATCTTTCCCTTCTCATTGCCTCTCCCGGAGGAGGTCAGTTCGGGTGCTGTCCCCCTGTCCACGTGGCACCTGCTGCTCCTGCCGTTTTACTCAGGGGTCTCTCTGAGTCCCGCCCCGCTGGGAGTGCAGTGGCTCCTGTTCTGTCACTTCGGCCTCACCTCCTCCCAAGGCCTCGGCCCGCTCCAGCTGTCCTGTCCTCCTTCCCTCTCCACCCCTCTGGGGCCCCTCCAGAGCCTCACTGCCCCACCTTTCCCGCTGGACCCAGCCAGGCCCTCGTTCGCGCCGTGCCCCGAACTCGAGTCCTTTGTC
>PVJL010020684.1:0-11679 GCA_004026885.1 Lyroderma lyra
GAAGTGCCGGGAGTGGAGGACACCTTTGTGGTCATAGCAGGCTCCGGTCCATCCAGGGCTCAGATGTGTAGAGATGCGGGATATTGACATACATGTTCGTGCTATCTGTGTGTGGGCCAGTCCACACCATACTTGAACGCTCTCCAGTAAAGACACCAGATTTAGCTCTGGTTTGGTCCTGCAAGCAGGACTTGGATAATTCCCAGAAGTGGCCCAGAGGCCCGTTCCTCAGTCCTGCCTGGTTCCACTGAGCTGCCTTTCCAGCTTTCTGCCAGTGGGTGGTGCTGTGGCCACATAATTAAGCTTTAGCATCTGTGGGTGCCCTGTGGGAGGGGGGCCAGGCCCTTAGGAGTGGGGAAGGCACAGTGTGGCCCTAGAACCTTCCTCAGTCACCCTCATTGCCTGCTTTGCTGAGACCTGACACTGGGACGTTTACAGGAATAGACACTGTCACAGAGACCCCGACCCCGCGTACCTGAGAACCACCTGGGAGGGGTCACGATGGAGGTCCCCTGACATCCCTCAGAAGAGGCAGGCTCTGTGGGCCCAGGGAGTTGCTGGGGCATTTGCATGTTTGCCAGGTACCAGGTGAGTTCTTGTGCAGGGGGAGAGTTGAGCATTGGTGCCACGGGGGCAGCAGGCAGCTGATGGCAGGGCTGGACCTGGCAGTCACCTACAAGCCTGTCCCCAGCCCTTGCAGGAGGGGTGCCATGAGGAAGATTAACTGGGAACGCGAACACGCGAGCCGGCACGGGGCTCAAATGTGGACCCTGGCGCCGGCTCCCCACTCCCCATGCAGTTCAGGGGGGAGCCAGGGAGCATCCTCCGAAAGATGTTTGCTTTGTGGCCGAAAGTCATGAGAGTGCCAAGTGGTCTGTTTGGCAGGGAACATCGCAGTCCCTGCTCAGACACAAGGTGTCTTTTGTGTCATCGGTGAGCACGTGAGAAACGACTGCTGGCGCTGCTGTCCTGCTGACAAGCACTCGGGGAGCATGTCCTTTCCGCCCGGGGAACGTTCCCCCATACTGAGGATTATTTAGGTAGAGGGATGCCCATCGATAATCAGAATTATTTATCATAAGCAACATTGGGGGTTCATCCAAATCTCTGACAACAGAAGAACATTCCATTGTATTTGGCCACTAAAGGTTTTTGCAATCGAGTATCAGGAAAAGGCAATAAAAAAATGTCATGCCCAGTGAAGAAGACGTCACGTTCTGGTGGAGGATGGACTCCCCAGTAGATTGCAGAGGAACCCCCAGCTGGAGCCCCAGGGCTGGGAGTCCCTGGCTGTGCTCCTCGGTTACAGAGGGTGTCCTGGGCGGCAGGGACAAGTGACGAGAGGCAGACCCGAGCCCTTTTGTTCCTTTTAAATTTTGGGTCATGAGGATGGGGTGCCTGGTTGGAGGATGAATAACATTTAAGTGATTGCCAAGAGCTTGTCATAACACGGGCAGGTTATTTTTTCTCCTGCCAAGTGAGGGCGGCAGATTGTGGAGGTGTAAATTTAGCTTTCGCGCAGCTATATACGTCTAAGCCGCGAAACCCGGATCAGGCAGAGGACCAGATGAACCCGCAGAGCCCCTATTCTTAGGGAAAGACGCCCGGGGAGGGAAATCCCAAAATAGAAACCGAGGTTATCTTTGGAGGGGAGGGGTGCTTGTCCCTGCTCTGTCTCCTTTACTGGATTTCTCATATTTCCCATCATGGGTATGTGTGCCTCTTTTTACTTTTCATTATGCAAGTAATGCATGTCTTTTCTAGAAAAATTAGGTAAAAGGAAAGGCCGCGCATAATCCCACCGCTAGATTGCTCCGGTGACTGCTCCGGAGGGCCCCGTGGTACGTTTCGGCCCCTCCTGAGGTTTTGCGTTCAGGGCTGCGTGGTGCCAGTAAATTGCGTGACTTTCACGGTGGAAAAAATCAAGGCCATCTTGGGAGGTGCCTCTCCAGGGTGGGGGCCCTCCAGGCCGGGCTGACCCGTCTCTGGTCGTTGCAGGAACGCTGCGTGGCTGCCCTGGCCCGGGTGGAGCGCACCGACTTCCTGTCGCCCATGTGCATCGGCGAGGTGGCGCACGTCAGCGCGGAGATCACTTACACCTCCAAGCACTCCGTGGAGGTCCAGGTCCATGTGATGTCTGAAAACATCCTCACAGGTAACGCACGCACGCGCCCAGCGTGGTGGGGAGCCCAGGGACGGCGACCGCGGTGAAGCAGGAGCTCCTCCGTGTGGGTTGAGGGCTGACTCTGCTCAAGGGGGCTGGTCCTAACACCGTCCACGAGTGACCTCCCCCAGTTCCCAGCTCCACCCGTGAGCAGGTGCTCCTGCCACCCTCATTCTCAGACGGAGACGGGCACAGACTGATCAAGCAAGGAGCCCAAGCTCGTGCTCCCAGAGCGGCATTCAAGGCCTGGCCTTCGGGCTCTGGCCCTGAGTGTGCAACCACTGCCTGCCCGGCCTTACCACCAGCTTGTCTGGGCAGAGGGGAGGGCGTGGGCACCTGGGGCCCCCTGCTCCTCTCCCCGCCCTTCCTGCCCTGCCCCAGATGCCTGCCCCAGTCCCTTCCCTGTTCCCCACCCACAAACCAGGCTTAGGCTGGAGCTCACAGGGTGAACCTTTGACTCCGGAATATTCTCTTCCTTGGTGTGGTAACCATGGAAACCCCTTTTCATCCTCCCACTGGGCACTGTAGGGGAGCGCCGCTCCAGTTCCCGCTGGCACTGACTGCTTTTTATAACCCCGCTGCTGCCAAAGACGGCAGGCCCCCGTTCCCTTCGCTGCCCACCTCCCCGTCCAGGGCCATCCGCCCCGCACTGGCCCTGGGGGTCGCTGAAGGCTCGTGCGCCCTCCTTGGCAGTGGCTGCCCGCGGAGTGCTACCTCAGAGCTTTGTAAGGTGCTCCAGGCTCCCTGCCCCACCCCACCCCCTGGGGCCAGGAGCACAGTTACCCACCGGGAACGTTCTGGGGAACTCAGCAGGTCTAGCTACAGCACAGTGAACACTTCCGCTGAGCGAGGGCCTGAGGCGGAGCGGTCGGCACGCCTGTGCTCTGGGTCTGGCCCGAGCCCTGAACATGGCAGGCACCTCTGCCATCAGAGGGACTTCCGACTCAGGTCTCACGCAGCAGCTCCAAAGCGGGTGCCCAGGTGCTGCCTTCCCACACCTCAGCCCCTCCGTCTGGGGTTTGTCCTCCTGGGGGGCGACCCAGCCCTCCTCCCCTGGGCTGTGCTGGGGCTGACCCTCCCCTCCTGACAGAAGGGAGAGTGGCTACCCCTCTCTCTCTAGATCCTCACGCTTACTGTCATCGTGGTTTTCCAGTGTCGGGGGATGGGGGGTCAGTGACCTCACAAACGGGGGTGGAACCAGCTTTGCAGATTCCTGCCTTCGAAGCCCCAGAGGAAGCCCACGGACAGCGTTGGGGCAGGGAGGGCAGGGGAGGACAGAATGGCCTTCCTGGGCTCTCCCAGCAGACCTCACCTTGCATCCTTTGTCCTGAGTCCACTTCAGGCCCTTGGGAAAGGGGAGGCAGAGGAGGCAGCTCCCAAGGCGCCGGGGTCGAGGGCACGTGGGTGGGGGCAGGTTTGGACGTGCCGCCTCTTGGAGGGAAGACAGGGTGGGTGGCCCCGTGGGCCAGTCTGAGCCTTAACTTCAGAGGTTGTGCAGCGCCGCTGGTGCATCCAGCCGGGAGCTGCCTGTCTGAGGAGAATGTGCCAGAAGGCACGGGGCAGGCGGGAGCAGTCAGAGAGACCTCCTTCCTGAGGTCACTGCTCCTGACCACCAGGGGCCTGGAGAGCAGGGCTCACCATTGCCTCCTCAGCCCGCCCTCTGGAGGACACATCCGCACCTTTGGGTGTGGCGTCTGGGCTCCGTGGTGCACCTCGGCCTGGGGTCTCCGTGCTTGGCGCCCATGTCACCTCCTCAGATGTGCAGCTGTGTCACAGGGACGCCTGGCGTCCTGACTCGACCCCCCAGCATGGTGGTTTTCAAGGGGACATTTTCGGTGGTCACAGTTGGGGCAGTGCTGCTGGCCTGCGTTGGGTGGAGGCTGGGATCCCTCTGCACACCTTGGGGTGCACAAGCTGGCCACCATGAGCTACTCCGGCCCCAGGGGTCTGTGGTGAGAGGCTGAGAACCCCACCTGGGGCCGTGAACTTGTGAGGGAAAGGATTGTGTCTCTTCCTGGCAGCTTGGCTCGTAGCAGGTAGAACTGATAAGTGACAAGTGACGAAGGGGTGAATGAATGAATGAATGGAGTTGTTGGGGAGATTTGGGGTTCTGCACTAAGAATGGTGGGAACCTGACAGAGGGTTTTGCCAAAAATGACATCCTGATTTTCTAAAGGATCCCATCCCTTGGGGACAAGGGTGGGCACAGAAGCAGGAGGCTCTTGCCCAGAGCCCTCTGTTGGCATAAGGGCGGCCTAGGTGACAGGACAGCCCTGTGCCCGGGGCCGGCCGGTGTGGGTGCTTCCACCTCCCCCGAGTGTTCCTGGCCACCAGTCTGCGGTCTTGCTCCTTCCCTGTAGATGGACGCACAGGACCTGAACTGCCCCACGGAGGAGAGAGCTGGCTCTGCGGAGCACTGCCCCAGGTGTCCACCCTGGGGACAGTGGGCAGCGCTGTTATCTCATGGTGCAGATGGGAAAATGGGCTCAGACAAGGCAAGGGACGGGCTGGCACTGCTCAGCTTTTCAAGATGGGGCCAGCCCCCTCACCCCCCGTCTCCCCCACATCATGAGACTGGGACAGCGAGACTTAGAAAAGCTGTCGCTTTTCTCCGTGTCTTGGTGGTATCTTGCCTCATCTGGCTCTCCCTGGCTCAGTGCGCCTGCGCCCCTCTCTGTCGTCCTCTCCTCTCTGTCTGTCTGTCTGTGTTTGACTCACTGTACACCGGGAGGGTGGGTGGTAAGCTCTTGCAGGTGGGGAGAAGGGCTGGCGGGCAAACAGCCCGACAAGGCTGAACCACAAAGCTGTTTGCGTGACCTCTCTGTGCTCTGGACCCCAGCAGGCAGGGGGCATCCTTGTCTGTGTCCCCTTCCAGCGGGGCTGCGTCCCGCCAGGAGACAGTTGAGCGCGCACACACGCCCAGGCAGACAATCTGCAAACCTTTGCCTCCGAGACGGCTCGTTCCTCCTGGCAGCTGTCACAATATTAAGCTGACTGGGACGTGATTGCTGCGCATTGCTCCAGAAAATGGCTGGGAGCGCTTAGGATTTTAAAATAGATGTTTTTAAGGCTGCAGTTGTCTTTTTGATGGTTTTTATTAAATGATGGAGAAAGTGCAATTAGCGTGTTTTGCCTCGTTTGCTCCATGGTGTTCATTTAGGTCTGGAGGAGGCCCACCCGGGGTTTCCATGGAAACCAGCTCGCGGCTGGCTCGTGCTGAGTCAAACAGGAAATCTTTATCCCCACAAGCAGGTTGTCAGATTCCGTTTCAGAGTGCAGTGACATGGCTTTCCGTGCTTGCCTGTGCTTCCCAAGCGCGGGGCCTGCTGTCCTGATGGGGCTGTCTTTGCAGTGGACCCCCCGCCCCCCAGGGTTTGGCTTGGTCTTTGGGGCCATGTTGAGGGGAAGAAGCCGAAGCCCCGGGTTCCCCTTGGGAAGGGAGGTCAGGAGGCCTGGTAAGAAGTGAGCTCCTGGAGGGACTTTCGGGGGCTGCCGGGCTGCTCCCTGCCTTCCCCACTTGCTTTCTGTTGTACTGCCTCGTGCTCCTCTGCGGGGGGACCCCTCCATGTTGAAGAGGCTGCTTTTTACAGGCAATCCTTGCAGACACTTCCCTGAAATTCCTGGGACCCCGGAGGCCTGGATCTGTGCTCAGAGTGGCACCGAGTTGCTCTGCGGCCCTAGGCAAACCCCTTGACCTCTCCAGCCTTCAGGCTCCTCCTGTACAAGTGAGGGGTATGGACCAAGTGACATCTTTTGGCCCATGGTCCTCAGCTGGTGGGGCAGTCCCACTCTGCCCTGAAGCCGGGCTCAGTGCCCCAAGGAAGGTTGTGTTTTCTGTCATTGGCCCAGAGTGGAAGTCACTAGCTTGCAGCCCATCTCTCAGCACTCCATCCAGAAGCTTCTGGGTGGGAAGTTTGAGTAGGCCAGAAGCAAATACAAGCGTCTGGTATGGCGCCTCGCACCAGGAAGGAGGGGGCGCTAGGACGTTCCCGCGGCTGCAGAACTGGGCCTCGACGGGCTGACTGCACAGCTCTGCTCTGGGCTGTGGCCTGGCCACCACCCCTTCACGGGCTGCCCACGTGGGCTCTGCCCTCATGTCCCCCCCGACCCCCCACGTCTGCGAGCCGCTGTCCTCCCGGCCCTGCCTGGGAGGCGCTCTTCTCGGACGCGTTTAGATGGGTGGTTGGGTCTGTCAGTCTCGTGATCTAGAGTTTCTCAGCAGGGAGTTCTCGAGCAGAGACCAGGCTCAGCCTGACACAGCCCCAGCCTCGTCCCCTTCGTTGGGAGGTGGCTGATGGAGTAGTTCACCCGAGGCCAGTCTGCCCTCCCCACAGTGGCTTCTGGCATGTTCATGACCCAACGTCCCTTCTGTCGAAACACCTGTGAGGACGAGCATGCCTGGTTTGGGTGCCTCCAGGTATGATCCCTCTGTTAGAAAGCTCCAGAAAGCCGATGGACCTGGGAATCCCCAGACTTAAACCGTGTGATCTGCAGTCTTTCTAGCAGCCTCTGGAGAGGGACAGCTTTGCGGGCAGGGTCCTCCTTCTGGGGTCCCAATGCTTGTACCACATGGCTGAAGGAGGCCTTGGGGGTGAGGAGTCATAGGTGGTAGCGTTCAGCCTGCCTGGCTGGTTTCCGGCGCCCCAGTCCTCTCTCCCTCGGGTATCCCTCACCCGATTTTCTTCCCTGAAGGTACCAAAAAGCTGACCAATAAGGCCACCCTGTGGTATGTGCCCCTGTCGCTGAAGAACGTGGACAAGGTCCTGGAGGTGCCTCCGGTGGTGGTAAGGAGACCCCTTCCTTTCTCATGGGGGCAGACGGCAAAGGCCTGCTCACTGCTGTGATGGTGGGCGGCTCCTTTGGCTCAGGAGGTGGGCATCCCAGGAGAGCAGCAGGGGCAGGGAGGGACTTTCCTGTCTGGGGTTTAATTTAAGCTGGGAATGCAAGTGAAGGCTGGCCCAGAGAAAGGGTGGGTGATGGGACTGTGCCTGGTGAGGCATCCTGCCTGTCGACCTTAAACAGGCAGCCAGCTATTTCTACAGCAAGGTGGTTTATTCCAGAACAACAAGGAATTGTAATTCTGGCCTCATGGTGAACCACCCACAAGTCCAGAGAACAAAGGGGAAGATCATTCTTTTATAGAGAAAAGGGAGGGGTGCAGAAGCAATGTAGTAAACAAAGAGTCCATTGGGGGAACGCTGGGAGTCTGAAGTATAGTCACTTCTCATTGGCTGAGTGGTTGCCAGGCAAGGAGAAGATCCCTCTTCCTGCTGGAGCAGTAGAGTAGAAAGCATCTTCTTGTTGGAGATGGAAAGCGTTTCTCTTCCTGTTTGGGGTACTTGACGATGAGTGGTGGGCAGGAGAGCTCTCCTGCCTGCAATTTAAATGAGGTCTCTGTTTACTAATCTTTGCATGCAGAGAGCCACAACCGCCAGGACGTCCAACCTGGGCCAGCCACTGCACCCCTTAGCTCCTCTCAGCTTCTGAGGAACTGCCATTTCTGTTTCAGCCTTTTCCCTTGGTTTCTCTCGTTTTGGTTTTACTGTTGACGCATCTTTGCATGAAGAGATTTCGTGTGTTCGTTCCTGGGGGCCCCTGGGTGGGCAGGCTCTGGGAAGGTGAACATTTGGCTGATGGAGGGGTTACTCCCTCACCTCCTCCTCCTGTAACTCTCAAGTCCCCAGATGTGAACGTGTGTGAACGGTCCCTCGTGAGGGCCCTCTGCTCTCACACCTGTGAGGAGAAACGGATCTGGGGCTCTAGCAGCATCTGGCCCTGAAGGGTTCGTTTTTCTACCGTGAAGATGTGCAGTAGACACTTAGTTAACTGGCACCAATGGGGATTGGTAGATGCTGAAGAAATGTAAGTAGACGCTTCATTAACTGGATCTCAGACAACCAGCAAAATCTCAGGTAGCCAGCAGGTTGCTTGAGTTCTGGTTACCGGAGAGTCTACTGTATATAGAATACTTTTTTTTTTTTTTTTTAATAATGCAACTGGGAACCAGGCAGTTAGGAACTGGTGCCTGCTCGTTGTGCTTATAGAGCTCACAGAGGAGCTGGCTGCTCCTGGTACCACCGGCCCCTGTCTTCCTCCTCAGTGTCCTCTCCCTCCCCAGTCATGGGGTTCCCAAGTGTAGGCCCTTCCCACCTGTGGAGGCCTCTGCCTTCTACCTACAGCCACCCAGGCTGACTGGGGACTCGCTTCCTGCACCACTGCAGATGTAGGCCTGTGGGGGGTGCTCCCCATGTCTGGCTCAGTGACCAGGCCCCCAGAGGGTATTCAGGGCCCCTGTGGGTACCCAGCTGCCATGTGGTCCAGCCTAAAAAACATACCTTGGTGAAAGGGGAGCCTTCTCCTTATTGAACAGGAAGGGTGCTTACACCTTGGCCTGGGTTGGGCCGGTGGGTCCATCCATGGGTACTGTGAGAGCACCCAGTCAGCATCAGTGGGACCTACCACTCCATGTGCAGGAGAGCAGGTGGGAGTTCAGGGCCCAGCAGGAGCTGGACGTTCCCCCACGTCCTGCCCGTATGACTTTCCCGGGGCTGCTCTGACAAGTCCACAGGCTGGGCACTTAAAATGACAAATGTTATTCTCTCAGAGTCCAGAGGCCAGAAGTCCAAGGTCAAAGTGTCACTCCCTCAGAAGTCTCTGGAGGAGGACCCTTTCTTACATCTTCCAGCTCCTGGTAGCTCCTCGTGATCCCAGGTGTTCCTTGGCTGGTGGACACATCAGTCCAGTCTCTGCCTCCTTTGTCACATGTCCATCTTCCTGTGTGTGTGTGTGTGTGTGTGTGTGTGTGTGTGTGTGTGTGTGTCTGTCTGTCTGTCTGTGTCTGAGTCTCCTTCTTACAGAAACACACATGAATCATTGGATTTAGGACTCCAAAATGACCTCAGCTAATATACCTGCACAGACACTAATTCCAAATAAGGCCACCTGCACAGGTTCAGTGGACAGCAGTTAAGACGAGAGCACCCTCCCCCAGTCCAGGCCCACCCTGCCAGCTCTCCCCACCATTGCCCGCCCCCCGCTCCCAGCCCCTTGTCATCCTACCTTCTCCCCTCTACACATGGGCATTGCCTTGTTTTCAAGTAGCACTAACGGGGGGAGGAGGGGTTCAGACCCAAGAACCAGGAGTGAGTCTGAGGCGCAGTGATTCCTGTTCCCGTTAGAAATTACAAGTGGGCTCACCCTTGCTTCCCTCCTTGCTGCGAAGCCCTTGGTGTTAAATTAGCCCCATCACATGTAAATGCTCAGACACGATTATTTCATTGATTTAACTTTCAGATGCTACCACAGTTCAGCAGTCTCTAGCAGGCTGTCTCTCTGGCTGCAGGGCCATTGGATACATCTTTGGGTGACACTAAGGAAGGTTCCTGGACAGAATACATGAGCTTCTGCTTCCTCCTGGCCCTGCAGGGGCCATGTGCTAAGCCCTGCTGTGTTTTGGCCAGTAGAGGAGGGGTGGGAGGTTCCTGTCCCCCTCCGCAGGAGCCCCCAGGAGCTTTCATGGCGTTGGTTGGTCAGCGTGGCCCTGGGAGAGGGGTGTGTTGGCAGAGCTCCAGATGGGAGAAGCCACACAGCTCCCGGCTACAGCCATTGCTCACGCGTGTCTGAGCTTTCTTCTTCCCACACGTGGTGGGCCCACGTGTAAACCTTCAGTAGGTTTGAAACGCAGGTCTGTTTACATGGGCACAGCCCAGCCGGAGTCCTGCCGCGATCCTGGGAAGCTCGTCTTTCTCTAGCTCGAAGGGGCGTTTGCAGGTGCTCGGAGGTGTTGTGGGCTCAGCTCCAGGCCATCGCAGTAAAGTGGGTCACGATCCTTTGGCCAGTGGAGAGTCTTGCCTTCAGTGTATGAAGAGCGCAACGTCTGTGAAGTGAGATAAAGTGAGGTGTGCGGTGCACGTGTCTGCTGGAAGCTTGAGCACAAGGCCCCCTTTTATCCTGCCAGCACCCTCCTGTCCGCCTTTTACAAACGGCTGTCTCCACGGGTGTATCTCACACATGAACCTCACGTGCATACGTACATACTAAACAGGTATGTCACGTCTCACGTGTGCAGTTGGTGTGAACAGATGAACAAACATCACACACATATGTGTATATAGATACCTCACACATCTCTCCCCCACACACCTCACACACCCTTCTCCCCTCCCCCCCCACCACCAGACACACCTGTGTGCATGCGTGGACTTGCTGCCTGTGTGCATGTCTCTGGGAGGAGCTCAGCTGCCCACCCTGTGCAGTGTCATTTCACCCCTTTGTTCCACCTTCTTCCCCAGGGAACAGGGGCCTCAGTGGCCCTTGAGGGGGAAAGGATCCCACCGTGGTGGCTGGAGGGGCAGCTGCAGCCCTGGAGAGGCTGGGGTGGCCATTGGAGAATGGACAGTTTGGGTTTTTTCATCATCTAAACTTGAGTTAAGAGGCTCGTGTGGACTATTGTCTTGGACGTTTGGGCTGAGTTGTCTACTTCAGATCCGTGGGGTTTGATGAGCCCTTGGGGTGAGAGTTGGGTGCCAGCCTGTCATTAGAATGTTCTAGTGCTTTTATTTCCAGATTTAAAACCAGTGGGGAAGCATTTATCAAAAGGCTGCATTTTCTCTGCCCTTGTGGCTCCTGTCAGGAAAGGGGCCCACCCATCAGTCCCTGGGTGACTGCAGAGGTCTGACAAGTGTGCTGTACACAACGAGGACTTACTAGACCAGGGAGGTCAGCTCTTGTTTTAAAAAATATCTCTTTAAAAAGCATTCCTTGAGGACACTGAGTTCAGCCGTGACTTTTACTAGATAGGCGAAGCACAATCTCTGTGCTTAAAGGCCGTTGCTTTGTGTGGTGGATCATTAGGAAATGGTGTGTTTACGGAAGAAGAGGTTAAATTGTCCACTGCAACTTAAACACTCTCTACGGTTTGTTTCTGGAACAAACCATGCCGCTCCTTTCGCAGCCTCCTTTGGAGATGGGGTCTGAGGCCCGAGCGAATGGTAATTAAGCCATGGAAATCTGGAGCAGAGCCACGAGCCAGAAGATCGAGTCGTTTAAAGCAGCTTTTGAAAGAAAGTCTGAAATTGCTATGTGAAACGAATTTGCTCAAGTCAGAGAGGCTTCAGTGGGGGGCCGAGAGGAGACAAGCAGCCGTGAGCTCAGTGCCTTTTCCACAGAAGTGCTGGCTGACCGAACGACAGGGTGGAAGTCAGCTAGTCCAAAGGAGCGTGAGCAGGCAGTGGTCAGCAGTGAGGGTGGGGGCACCTTGGGGACATGGAAGTCCAGAGGGCGCGTGGACCTGTGTGGGGAGCTGTTCCCTACACTGGGCCGGAGGACCATGGATACAAGAGGGCCAAACATCTCCTTTTGTGCCCAAAGGACTCAGGAGCCCCAGCTGTTGTGCTTTTATTTTTGTGTTTATTTTTAACCTCTTGGGTCAAAACCCCTGTGATCCATTAGGAGAGCTTGGGAGGGGCTGTCTTAGCTTTGGCTGCACATTCCCTGCCAACCCGCAATCTCTTTGA
>PVJL010020685.1:0-11669 GCA_004026885.1 Lyroderma lyra
GACGGAGTGAGCCGCGCTGTGAACGCGCTGGCCGGTGAGGGAGGAAGGGCTCCTGAGACCTCGGCGGTCCCCGGCCCAGGGGCCACGTGCCCCCCGCCCCCCGCCCCCCCGGCGTAGGAAGTGGCATCTGGGTCTGCAATGCAAAGCGGCTGGGGGTGCTCGGCGGCCCTGCCTGCACCCCGCGGGGCCTCTGATGTGGGCGGAAGTGAGCTCAGCCCCGGGCGCTCGGGCGCTTCCGCCCTCCGGGCCGCGGTGCAGGTGCAGAGCGTGGGCCGCGGGCCCTGCGAGCCCGGGCGGGCGGCAGCGAGGCGGGGACACGCAGGGCCTGAGGCTGGTGGCGCGCACACGGGGGCCGTGGTCCCGTGTCGCCCTCGGGCACGCCCTCCGGACCCACGGCTCCCAGCTCCCCGGAGGGGCGTTCGGCGCGCCCTGCGGGGACGTGGACAATCGCCCCTCAGCCTGGGCCAGGGGCCCCCGGGCTGCGCGCAGGAAGTGCGTGGTTCCCCTTTTAGCAGAGCTGCACCCAGCTGGGCCTCCGCTCCCCGCCCCCCCAGACCTCCGCGCTGGATGGGGCGCCTGGGCCGCCCCTGCGGGACGTCCGTCCCACGGCCGGTGGAGGGAGGTGGGGGCAGGGCGCAGCAGGTAGTGTGCTGGGACCGGGCGCAGAGGGCCCAGTTCAGTGGCCACGCTGGCGCAGGCGGCCGAGTGGCCCCACGTGTGTGACAGGCACTGCAGGGACAGTTGCTCCTCCAGCCAGCACAGGCCCCCGCCCTTCCCCTGACACACACGGAGCTCACACAGGCCCCGCCCCTGACCGGCGACGCCTCCCGGCTCCAGACAGGATCCTTCCTCATTTAAATAAACGATGGATGATTCGAGACCACCTGGCAGGAGCTGAAAATATTGGCTACCCCCCGGAAGCAGCAGATTGGGGACAGAGCGCCTCCCTTGTGACCATGACTTCCATTGTCTACAAAATGGCGACCCAGTGATGGCAAAGAAAGGACAAAGGGGTTCCACGGACCGTGGCAGTGACCAGCTGACTTCGTCTGCCCAAGCGTGTTGGAAGGGAGGGCATGTCCTCATCGTGGCCACCCGATTCAAGGCCTGGCTCTGACTCATTCTGTGTGACTCGCCCTTGTGATCCCAGCGGACCCACATGAGCCAGGTCCTTGGACTCCAGCTCTCCTTGCTGCTGTGTTTTGCTTTAATCGTTGTTTGTTTGCAATACAAGTGTCCATGCTTTGTCCTCGGTCTGCTCTCCTGGTGAGAGTTTTAAAGGGACATCAGTGCATCTAGGCTCTCCCCCACTCATGATGACCTTAGCCATCTTCCTGGAAATTGGGTGTGTTTATTAATGGATGGAAAGCGGGGCCCTGCCGAGGACGTTTTGCAGATTGTTTTGTGTACGTGTGTGTAGACGAAATACGATTTCCGAGAAGGAAGCGGATTGTCTCTGAGTATCAGACGGTCAGGTGACATTCTCTTCTTTGTACACGTTAGTCTTGCTTGGGTTTTATAACAAGTGTTATATCACTTTGAAACACAAAATCCTGACACAGCAGATAACACGATGTCCCCCAAGACGTCATGCCCTGGGGGATCAGAAACACGTTCTGTGCTCACGGGCTACGCGGCTGATGGGGACTCGGCGAGAAAAACAGAATGACAGGGTTGGATCTACACTCATAATGCTTCTCTGTCTCCACGTCGGATAGCATTTGGGCATGTGGTTTTTATTTCAAAGAGTTTCAAATTCTAAATAATAACTGCCTCCAACACTGTATTTCCCTTCGCATCCAAGGAAAGAGGGAGCTAACCCTTGAGACTCTCTTTCTACCTGTTTCCAGTACCGTTGGCAGCGGGGCCTGTGCGTGGCCGGAGAGCTGTCTTTTGACTTGTCCTCTCACCTCACGGCACGTCTTATAAATGAATTGCACAGTATTGCTTGTATATAGATGGACACCACTGTGAAATGAAATAAAATCACATCGCTGTAGAGGACAGACTTTCCCTCCTCGTGTTTACGGACGCGGTGAAAGTGATTCTTCCTTTGCAACATCGGCAGCCGTGCGTGTTAGGTGCTCACCGTGGCCAGACTCAGGCCCCACTTACAAAGTCCTATTCCGAAAGATTTTTAAAAATAGCCCCATGCGACACGCAGGACGTGACAGCTGCCCTTGACGAGGTCGGCGGGGACGTTCGCGCCCTTTCACGCGGCGGATTGGGACGCGCAGGGAGCGGTGACTGACACACGTACGGTGCCTTTCTTTCCGGCCTGTCCCATCCGTCTTTCTGAGCGAACCCGTTTTCTGGGAAGAATCGGAAAAGTGTGTTCAGAGCGATGCCGTGGATCGAGTGCTCATGTGAAGTGAAGATCTGGAACCTGGTCCTGTTTCTGCTGCGGAGTCCACAAATTATTTAACTTGTCTGAGTGTCCCTTCTGTAATTGCCAAGGCAAATGACTTGGACTTGGGGGTCTGTGAGGTCCTCATGCGCTCGTGCTGAAATCTGGGAAACGTTGTGTGCATGGAAAGGCTGGTCTCCCCCGGATGGAGGGACGGGGGTACGAGGACAGTGTCAGCACACGCAGCTTCCGGGGCTGCGGGCCAGCCCTCGTGGACGCGCACGCCTCTCCGTCACCAGCATCAGAACACCTGAGTCCCAAGCCCCGGGAGCTCCCGGACCCCTTGTCTGCGTGCGTTGGCATCTGACGGGGTGGGTGGCCGGGTTGGAACCGCATAGGAGGGCACGACATCCGCTGCCCTGGGGAGCTCTTTTCCCTCCCAGCAGCTCCTGAGGCTTTCCCAGCCCCCTTTGTGTTCAGAGCTTCTGGACTTTTCCGTCTGCCCCTGCCCCTGGCCATCTCGCTCTTCTGGGCGTAGTGGCAGTTGCTCAGATCTCGGTCTGTCCAGCTCCCTTGATTGTTGTAAAGGGTCAGAGGAATACAACCGGACAGACCACTGACCCCTAACAAAGTTGGGGGACAAGGGGTCAGAGCCCTAAGGTACACGGTGCCAGCAGTTCCTGCGGCGAGGGGAGGTGTGGTCCTTGATGTATAGGTGTGTGTGTCCCCCTCCTTAACGTGCACACCCACAGGTTTCAGCCCAGCGGGTCTTCCAGCAAGCACTGGGGTGAGGGCGACATGCTGCCATCAGCGCTGAAAGGAGGACCAAGGATAGTGACGGTGACACGAGAGGATGAGTCAACGGCGGCCGAGGCGTGCAGACTACCTAAGTGTGCGGCGACAAGTGAATGGCTAACGAAACGTCGCACGCACGCACGCACGCAGACACGAGTGTTATTCCGCCATAAAAACAGAAGGAAATCCCGTTTGCAACAACGTGGACGGCCCTTAGGGCATGGTGGTGAGGGAATTACGTCAGAGAAAGAGAGTATGTGGAGTGCGTGGAAGGTAAGTATTCACAGACACGGGGGCCCGAACAAACACTGACCCTGTGGGGACAGCACAGCTGGGTGGCTGCGAGAGGCGGGGTGTGGGGGCTGGGGACGTGGGTAAGGGGGGTCAGAGGTGCCGCCTTCCCGTAACGAGGTAGCTGAGTCCTGGGGTGCGACCTAAGAGGGGGCGTCCGCCCTTAACAGCACGGGGCCGTCTGTCTGAAAGTCAAGGAAGCGGATCTTAGAGGTTCTCGTTGCAAAAACGTCGTAACGAGGTGGTGACGGATGTGAGCTAAACGTGGTGACCGTGTCACGGTGTAGCGTCGTCACGTTGTGCGCCTTCAACTAATGTAATGTCACACGTCAACCACGGCCCAGCAAGGCGGTAAGAACGTTTCCTAAGTGTCGAAGGTCGGGAGTGAGTCCCCGTTCCTTCCGTTACTGAAGGAGGTGAGGAAACGGGGAAAGAGCGACGGGGTCACTGCTGCGTAAAGGGCAGCCGCACCTCGTGGTGGGAGTGTGACACTGTGGACCTTTTGGGGACGACACTCCCACCCGTGCTGCCAGGGGAGTTCCAACAAGGGTCCAGAAGCACCAGAAGGCCCCGCCTCCCGGTTCCGTCTCCCACCGAGTCTGTCACCCCCACGGTCCCCTCAGCAGAGCACGGGCACGGAGGTAAATCGACCCCCGGCCCAGCCCCGGAGCTGCGGCGTGACCAGGACAGCATGTGACTTCGAGGTCTTCTTATTTACAGTAAACAACCCCAAACCATGTGTCCGGTTCTCTAAAAATTCCTGCTCGACCTGCTGGCTGTGACCTTTGGGTGTCCCTTGTCACAAAGCAAGGGTGCCTTATGGGAGCTCATGTTTTTAAAAGACTGTGAGTCTATTTTGGAAATAACTGAATTATTATTCCAACCCTCAGCAAACTCCTTCGGGTGCTCGTCCTAGCCACAGCAGGGGCTGGAAGCACAGAACCACACAGGAAAGGTTTCCGTGAGATTTCTCTCTGATGGACCATGAGGTGCTTCATGGAAACTCTTCACTAACAATCAAAAAGAAAACAATCAAAAAGAAATAGGATTCAGCAATTCCTAACAGGTGGCGAAGGTGCATCCTGCATTTCTAGCCTCACGGCGTGGTGGCCTTGCTGGCACACCTCATTTTGGACTGAGTGGCCACAGTCCAAGACCTCAGGAGGCCAGTCCAACAAGGGGCCACCGTGGCGCAAGCGGCCTCAGCGTCCAGGCACTGGCAGGCTCTAAAGCGACGGGCCTTCCGGACTGCAGATGACACTTAGGACGTAGGTGTCAGCTCTGCGTAGGAATGCAGCCAGTCCCGCCTGTGTGGACTTCAGAAAGTGCGTGGGCACACGCCGAGCGGCTCCCTACGTCCCCAGGAGGACGACGGCCCCTATTTTATGCAGAAGAGCCCAGCTGTCCCCAGCTGCTCATGGGTCCCCCGCGCCTCGTCCCACTCTGCGGCACCAGGCCCCTCCGCCTCCCCGGACGTCTGCTCAGCTCCACGCTCGCTAACACCCCAGGCCCCCTCCTACCCTAACCCTCTCGCATCCTCTCGCCGAGGGGAGGTGACATCTCTGGAGCCAGAGCTGCAGGACTGAGAGTGACCCAGAACCCCGACAGTGGGCGTGGGGACAGCACGCAGCCCAGGGCTAAGCCTGCGCGAGGCGACCCTGTCTCCAGGTCTGGCTCTTGGCACCTCCCCTCCCTGGAGCTGAGGTTTCCTGAACATTCTGCAAGGTCAGCCCATTCACCTTGGGAGCTCCCTCGTTGTCTGTCCCGTAGGTCCTCAGAGGAGGAACGAGGATGAAGGGGGCACTAGGGCAGTCCTAGAAGATACATTTATATAAAAATCTCAGAAAAGGCAGGCTGGGGCGGGGGAGGGGGCGTAAGAAAAGAGGAACCCCCTCCCCCCGGTGCCTCTCAGATGAGCGTCTGGGGAGGGAGGTCACGGGCAGATGATGTGCAAAGTAGTCTCAGTTCTCTATAAAGCGAGCTGGGAAACACCCTCTTCTCCCCAATCTTGTGATGTGCCACGTCCCTCAGGACCCCCCAGCACCCCGAGGCCCCCAGGACGGCCCCCTCGCTCCATCGGCAGTGTCCCCGGCACTGGGGCGTCTCGATCCCGGAGGTGACACCGTGTCGGGTCCCGCCTGCTGCTTTCCTCGCTCGGGTGGCCCGCAGGCAGGAGAGCGCCCGTGGCTGGCCGTGACGGACGTCCACGAAACAGTGCGGAGCCCTGGCCGCCCCAGCCCCCTCCCGACCACGTGGACGCCGCCCAGCGTGTCCGCAGCTCGTCCATCCAGTCTTTCCCACTCAGATCCCAGCTCCCTGACCGGAGGACAGCGTGTCCAGTGCAATGCACGTCAGGAGCCCGTGTCCAACCCTGACTTGACCTTTCAGGAGCCAGAGGGCTCGGACTAAGGACCCGCCATGAAACGGGGGGAGCAGTGCTTGTGCCGCTCCGTCCACGGTGCCCCGTGGGAGTCAGACGAGGTCTGACGCGTGGACGCGCTTGGCAAGGTGTCAGGGGCCACACGCACGCTGTGACTGTGCCGGGGGCTGCGGCCTCTTGCTAACGTCGCTGTGATGGGACAGTCACTTCCTTCTCTAGCGACGCAGATAAGACCCAGAAGGCGCTGGCCGCCTGCCTGACCTTTGTCCCCTCCCTGCTCAGCCCTGCTGGCTCGGGAGGAACCGCCAGCTAGTTGGCCCGTTTGCCCGGGAGGTTCAAGTTCACGGCTCTGAGATGCCTGGGAGCGGCAGGCCTGCAGGAAACCAGGACTGAGCGAGCCGGCCCCTGCCGCTCAGATTCGAGGGCTGGGCCTCAGCGCCGACCCCAGGAGGAAGGGTGGGACCGTGGGCTGAACCCTGCAGAGGTGATGCAGGGTGGAGGAGAGAGGGGAAGTCCGAGTGGAAACGAAACTTCACAAAAGAGAAACCAGCCGCACGGACGGTCCCGGCCACCGCAGACGCTCCACGCCGAGCTTCTGTCCCGTCGGGGGCAAGCACAGGGACAGGCGGCGCACGGTACTGCTTTAGCTGGAATGTTCTGAAGGTTCTTGTCGTTTCTTAGTAAATAACTCTTTTTTACTCCATGTTGCACTAGTGAAAAAGAAATAGCAACGTATTCCACGGAGAGAATCAAAGAACGGGGACCGGGGTATTCACCTGGTGACTTACGCACTGTTTTCCGTGAAGATCCCACCAGTCATGGGTCCCCTCGGAAGCACCCAGTCCCGTCTTGGAGTCCCTGGAATGTTTGTAAAAATGGGTGCTTCAATACTCAGTTTATTACTTAAAATAACAACAACATCAGGTAATAATAAGCCTCAGTCTGAGGAGATTATATGTGTGATACGGCGACACCCAGAAATCATCAGCACTAACATCCCATTACAACGGAACCCGGGGGCATGTCACCGGGGCTGCCCGGACGCCGTCCAGCCGCTGACGACAGAACGACCCCGGTTACGTGGCTGGAGACGTGTGGACAGCCCCCGTGTATACCACCCCAGTGAAGGAAAGGTGTGTTATTTGGTTTAATTTCTAGGTGGCAAGAAAACAAAACAAACAAACAAACAAAACTCGTTCATTAAATAAACAAAGAGAAGGAGAACGTCCGCGTGAAATGAAAAGGTCCATGAAGGAAATGCGATGACAGTTCCCTGTCACGGATGTGCTCACTGGAAGTCACAGGCGTTCAGCCAGGGCCCAACTGTATCCCTGGACACCTCCGTCCCCGCGAAGCACCGCCGTCACTCCGGTTGTCACACCTGCGGTCGGCGCCGGCGTGCAGGGTGCTGACGGGCCTGGAGAGCTCTGCCCGCCCCGAATTTCGCCCGGACGGCGCTGGGCTCCGAGCGTGCACACTGCCTTTCAGTGCCATCCGCCCCGCGGTGACTCACTCCCAGACAGTGACGGGGACCCTTGAACGTCTCTTGTATTTCACATAATACAGGTTTTCTGTTCTGAGTACATGTGTGAAAATACAATGTCCTCTAAGGTGACAAAATGCCTTGCACTTCCTTACGCAAACCGACGAGAACGAGAACAAATGAAGCTCAGAGTGAAGGATGCTGTTTGGCCAGGGGCGCTGCCTCGGGGAAAAGGGACACTTAGCTGTTAAGGACCTCGTGCCCCGATGGCAGAGCCCTGTTTCTCCAAGCTCTCGGGAGAGTTGGCGTTTCCCGTGCCCGGAGGGAGAAGCAGCCCCTCACGGAACACCCTCCCCGAACCCCTCGCCTGCAGCCTCTCCCTGTCGTTCCAGCGCGGCCCCGTCCGGGGGTGGCACACAGGAGGTCGTGCGTAAGGACGGCTGGTACGAGGCGAAAGCAAGTTTCTGATGCCAGCCGCCGCGTAAGCGGCCACGGAGACATCCTGGTGGCCTCCAGGGTCTCGTTCAGTGACGAGGTGCTGCCGAAGGGACCGGGGACCGGCTCGCCGTCACACATCTGGTCTCATGAGAGGAGACCGTGTGTTTGCCGAGAGCTGAGTCCGTTCATGTCACCCCTTACTCCAGTCGTCCTCATTACCGTCATGGTGCGACAGAAATGAGATTTCGCAGACTAACCCAGTACGAATGCCAAAAGAGCAGAAAGGCCACCCTGCAGGACAGACAGCTGCCCCTTTTCAGACGGGCTTGCTGGCGGTGGTGTCCACGTGGTGTGACACAGGAATGGGCGATGAGACGACCCTGGACTGTCAGGGGGACATTACCACGAAAGCCATAGGAGACGCAGCTCTCGGATCGTGTTCACTCCTGTGTACCCCGCGCCCCTGCTTCAAGGCCTGAAGCACTGGGGGTGCCGGTGACAGAAGCACTGGCACGTGAGGCCCCATCTGCAGGCTCTTTGCGGGCGGTACCACGTCTGGCCGGCCGTCAGCAGGTTACCTCCGCGTCCCACGTGTGAGTGACATCTTGTCATTCCCCACTGTGACCCATCTCCTTCGTCCGGTCGCTGCTGGGCTGAGTCACATCGAGGAAGACGGAGTTCCCCGTACTCTCCGGGGACAGCACCCGGCGCCAGGGGAGAAACACAAAACGCGTGTTTACGCGCTTTTACCTTAACCCTACGGCTCCGCCCGCCCTCGGTGCTGGCGGAGTGACGCCCCGGGTGGCACCGGAGCAGAGACACAGCACAACCAACCCCAGAGACGCCTGTCTGCACCTGCCGCCCGAGGCCGGGGAGCAAAAGGCCCGGCCCCCTCGCCCGGCCCCTCGGGACGACGTGGGAAGGCTCTTTGCTAGCCAGAGGCCACGTCGTGGAAATCAGTGACGACCAAACACTAGACCTGCGGGGACAGAGGGCCAAGGGGGTCTCGGAACGTGACAGAAAAGCTCAGGAAACAAGTTGCTGGAGCCCGGCCCCCTTCTCTGTAGCTGGGGTCCACACCCCACCAGAGGCCGCGACTCCGAGCTGGACTCGGCTCGTTTTCCTGGCTCCCTGTCCTTGGGCTGTCCTTGGGGGCCCACGATCTGGCCCCATCAGGCCATTTGGAACAAGCGGCCGTGTGGAGAGCTCACTGTTGACACGACACCCGCGTTGGGTGGTGACTTCTGGAAGGCTAAACAGCCCTGGGCCACCCCCAGGTCTCACAGAAGCCACTGGACCGGCAGCCTGTCACCATGGCCAGCCAGTCCCAGGGGATCCACCAGCTCCTTCAGGCGGAGAAAAGGGCCAAGGACAAGCTGGAGGAAGCCAAGAAGAGTAAGTCCCCTGTCAGGCGCGAGGGCGTTGTCACAAAGTGGGGGCAGGGGCAGCACAGAGCTCAGTGGCAGGAGCCCGGTCCAGACTCCCTCCCGGGGAACCCTGGTCCGGTCCAGTGACACTACCTGGTCACGCGGTCCCCTGAGTCAGACTTTGACAGGCCATGTGCAGAGTGACACGATGGTCTATGGAAGCGATGGGGACATGGCCTTGAGCCTTGTCTCTGCAACTTCCTAATGTCACCACACCCCAGTGTCTCCATATTGTGAAAATGGCCCAGAGAGCGTGGGGAGACGGGAGCGAGGGGCTTGTCCCCTGGGAGTGGGGACGCGTGGCAGGAATCGCGCATCGCCCGCCTCGGCCCGTCTCGGGGCCCTGTAACGCCCGGCGTTGCCGAACTTCCGTTCCGTTCTCGGGCCCTGAGTCGCTGGCGGGCCGGCCGTGCGTGTGTGTGCCTGCAGAATGTTCTCGGCGAGCCCCCCACCCCTTCCCGCCTCTGTGATCGTCACAACAGCCGCGTGGACGGGGTGTCACCGCCGCGCCCGCCTGTACATGGCAGTCTGAGAGGCGCTGCTCTGCCCACGTCGCGGTCCGAGCACCGGAAAACACGGTGCCGGGCACCATGCGTGGGGCTCGTCTCACTTGCTCGTCACACTTTTGGCCAAAGGGAAGCATGGCACTTAGAGAAGTGACACAATCAATGGCAGAGGCGGGATGTGCATGGGGTGTGACAGCAGGACCCTCACAGAACAGACAGCATGTCCACCCGGGACGGACCGGCCCCCACAGAGTGGCGCCCGGACCCCGAGTGCCAGGGCCACGCCGACACTTTCTCACTTCCTGTTTCACATCCCATTGTCACTGAGTCTATAATGATGTGTGTCACCTGCCTCTTCCCAGTGAGAGCTCAAGCCCCCCAAGACGGGGACCATGTCTTAAAGCTGTGGCTCGTGTGACCCTTCAGACAAACGTGGTGACAGGCGCAGAGTAGGGACTGTCACAGCCTGTTTAAATGCACGGCTGTGGGGACAGTGCATGACAATGCCAGGACGGGGTCGGGAGGGGGGCTGGCCCGTGCACTGGGGTGTCAGCCATAGGTAAATCACTGTCCTTGCTAAAGACGAGGGGGTTTCCCGAGCTCTCAGCCAGGTGGCCCCCAACGACAAAAGGGGAGACGCCTCACGGGGATGCTGGGGGGGAGAGGAGGGACGAGGGACGAGGCACACTTTACCGTCTCCTCCATTTCTTCTCCTGTGACCATCTAAGCTGCCAACGGTGGCCCCGTGGCCCCGGGGAGGGCGACTACCTCGCGCGTTGCAGGCTGGGACCTGCGGGCGCGGACAGGGCAGAAAACGCCCTTATTTTTCATTCAAATTTCTTGCGCCCCATTTAAAACGTCCAGCACAGAGGGCCAGCTCATTTTCAGATGTGACAAGGAGGTGACCGTTGCTTCCTCATTTATGGGAGAACAAAATGGCCATAAGGAACACACAACCGATACACCCTCGTGTGGCCCCTGGCTTTGCCCAGGTCACGAGGGCTCAGGGACGGCGCGTCCTCTGAGGGGTTCGGAGGTGGGAGCACTCAGCACAGTCTGGGCCCGGGTCCCCTCATCAAGATAAACATGTGCTCGCCTGGTGACGAGTGGCCCATGCACGCCGTCCTGCAGCCAGTCCTGGGAAATGCACGCTGTGTTATCTGCGGTCACAATGGCCACTGCAACTGCCCGCAACTCCGAGTACCTGTGTACCTTTTGCCTTGGCCTGTGTTCATGGGTCGTCAGGCAAACGGCCAACCGGTAACGGGCACGCCCAGGCCTTGGGAGCATTTTGAATAATATTCTGAGTTTCAGCCACGGGCCTGTGCGCTGAGTTTTTGCAGAGAAAGTCAGTCCGTCCCCTCTGCCAGGGCGGTCAGGGGCTTCGGGGCCGGCTGTGGCCGCATGGAAGTGACTTGCTCACACAGCGGTCAGCAGGGGGTTGTTTGCAGGGGTAGCACCCGCCGTGTCCCTCCTGAATGTTCTACGGCCAAAGAAAGCATGGCTTTTGGGGGGCCCGGTAGTTTGTAACGTTTCTCCTAGTTCACTAGTTTTCACGTTGTTCATTTATTTAATTTCCTGAGTATTTACGGGGTGCCCATCTCTGAGCCACCTTGATGTCCACCCTGATGAAAAGACCGAGCCTCTTCCTTAAAGAATTCTCCAGAGAGATAAATGCATGCAGGAGCATAGAAGCAATGATGCGGGGGGAGGGGGAGGGAGAGAGATGGGGGGAGAGAGTAAAAGCAGAGCGATCACAAAACTATCAGATCAGTAAGGGGGTGTCATTTACATCGTGCGCTGCGAAGATGCCCCGAAACCCCAT
Source organism: Lyroderma lyra (assembly GCA_004026885.1). Lineage (NCBI taxonomy): Eukaryota > Metazoa > Chordata > Mammalia > Chiroptera > Megadermatidae > Lyroderma > Lyroderma lyra. The sequence goes on from PVJL010020685.1 coordinate 11,493, forward strand.
GCAGGAGGGCTGCTCAGGCCTCTGAGCTGCTGTGTGACACTGTACGTGGCGTGAGTGGGTTGCGTAGGGACACAGGCGGGCCGGGCTGGGAGTTCTCCGAACGTCCCTGGAGATGCTGCCCCTCCTTCCCAGGACAGTCACCGCTACTGAGAGGGGCAATTGGGGGGCAGGGGAGGG
>PVJL010020686.1:0-11668 GCA_004026885.1 Lyroderma lyra
GGGGGGGGCCTCTGAGGGGGGCCTCCTGTCCTGCCCAGCCCACCCCACGACGCACGTTGCCTCTCAGAGGGCAAGTGATCCATGATCTCCCAGTTGTCGCGGTGCAGCGTGGATGCCAGTCATCTTGGAGGCACAGGGCCTGGCACTGCATGCATGTAGGAGGCACTCAAGACCTGCTGCCGGATGAACGGAAAGTCACTGCCCACGTCCTGAAGGCTAGCATCACCTTCTCCTACTGAGAAGATGCCTCCTGAGGCCCAGTGCCCGTGAACCTGACCCTTTCCTGAGACGAAAGGCTGCAGGCGATGGTTTCTGCACAGCTGTGTGAACAGGAAGCTCTGCCTCGTGCCACCCCCACTCAGTAAACAGCCAGGTGGGCAGGCAGCTGCTCTGCGGACACCGCCACTCAGACCTCAGCTGTGCACAGCAGCTGGTGACAAAGTGGTGCCACGAGGGGAGCAGAGGGATCTGCTGGAGATGTAGGTGGTGCTTTGTTTTCTCCGGTCCCGGTCCGCCCTTGGGAACATGATGAACAGGCTTTGGGGTTCAGAAGTCCGGGCCTCTCAGAGCAGCAAATTCTGTTGTTCAGGCTCGGAGGGGAATTGGCGACTCGTCTCCCCAACGAACACAGGCAGCTCCCAGGCAGGCGGGGGGCTCCCTGAGGACGGGCGAAGGTGGGCACCGCAAACAGGGCTCAGCGAGGCGGCGTGGCAGGAGGCGTGCGAGTTCTCCCCGAGGGGCAGGGCAGGGAGGGTGGGCAACGTCCCGGCAGGACGTGAGCGCCGGGAGCGGCCAGCCCGCAGCGGGGGTCCTGTATTCAGGGCTGTGGGTGCCATCCTAGAACAGATGTCACGCGGTCACTGTGTGTTCCATGGGTTTAAAAGAGAAAGTGGCCAAGGGCAGGGCTGACTCCAGAAGGCACCCTGACCCCGTCCTGGGAACCCCCTGGGAAATTCTAGCTGAGGGTCTGGGGGTGAACAGAGTCCTTTAGTGGGATGCCCAGGGTCCTGTAGGAGCATCCTGAGACCCAAACGTTTGCAGTGCCCACCCCGCCCTGCCCCAGCTCAAACCTCCATACCATAAGCCAGGCAGTACAACGAGCACAGGGGTATCGTGGACTGCAGTCCTTTGAAGTAAAACATTAAAGAATGGCCTTCCAGCATGACGAATTGCCCCACGGGCCCTCGGCATCTCCCAGTGCACCCCACCCCAGCTGCTCCAGACGTGGTGGTCCCATCACTCTACTAGACGAAGGCCGACTGTGGTAACGGCTGGATTCGGGTTCCTCCTCCACCTGACACCCAACCCAACCCCCAGGTGCCGCCATTACTTCTCCACCTGACTGCTGAGGAAGGAAGCACAGTGGGGTTCACTAACATGCTGGGGTCACACATCCAGGGAGCCGTAGGGCTGGAGTGAATCCCAATCCCCTGCCAGCCTTCCTGGCTCCATGATGCCACAGACGAGATCCAGGGTCTTGCTGACAGTCACAGCCTCCACCCGGGCCCCCACCTTCCCCGCCACCCCCGGGTTCCTGGCCAGCACTCAGGCCTCCCAGCAATCCTGGGCCTCCCTGGTTTGCTTCCTGCCCACAAAGCCCTTCCGGGTTCTCCCACCCTGCCCCTCGTCTCTTCAATTCCCAGGAGGGTCTCTTGAGCATTTGTCACCAGCACCCAGGTAGGGAATTCTGCATGACAGTCATACACACATTCGTACACATAAGTGACACACAGAGTCCACACAACAAGACTGCATCTCTGCCCGTCTGTCCTACCTCGCCTCGTTTTCTTAAGCGCCCTTCTGCGTAAAATGCACAACACAGAGGTGACCCCCAGGTAAACTATGCACTTGGGGTGACTGTGATGTGTCAGTGTAGGTTCATGGGTTGTAACAACGGTACCACCCTGGGGGTTGTCCACCTGAGGGAGGCTGTGCTCGTGGGAGCTGGGGGCGCTCTGTACTTGCTGTTCAATGTGGCTGTTAACCTAAAACTTCTCTGAGATAAAAAATAAATTAGGGGGGTTCCCTGCTGGTGTAGTAGCTAGGCTTCAGCACTCCCACCACTGCGGCCTGGGTTCGATCCCCGCTTCGGGAACCAACCAAAAAAAATTAAATTAAATTAAACAAATGCTCTTCCAGCCCCACTCAGTTAACCTTACTCGCAGCCACCATTACAGAGTGAACAACATGTCCTAGAGAACTTGATCTTGATCATTTTTTTGGCCCATTTCTTTTTTTTATTTTGCATTCTTTCCACTCATTTTTCTCATTCCACGTCATGTTACGTAATTTAGGTAAACCACGTGCCCCTTGGTGGCGTGACTAAGGAAGGGTTCTGGTTTGCCCCGGGCTCAAAGGGTTCCCAGCATGAGGGACGTTCAATGCTAAGACCAGGAAGGGGCCCAGCAAACTGGACGAGCTCCCCATCAGGCCCGGCGTCGTTAGCAGCATGGGATCCAGCATGCAGCGCGTGGATAGACAATGTCCTTGGCTCGGAACCTGCTGTCAGGCAGGTGCTGACTAACTGGGGACCACTGTTGCATTGTTATTACTCATGTTGATGCCCCCACCCCCACCCCGGGGGTTTGAGTGTAGGGGTGTTTTGCATAAATGCTTTTGGGGTTGCACGGGGCTGAAATGGTCCTGAATTCCATTCTTAAACTTGTTTCCCAATGTTCTGGGCGGGAGGGCCACGTGGCTCTCCTCACACGGCCAGGGGCAGAGCGGTCAATGGGTCCGTACCCTGTCCGACAGGCCAAGCCTGCTGGCCACACACGTAGCCGTCCCAGGGGCGTTGTTGAAACTCTTGACCCTTGAGCATACCTCCTGGAGAGGCCCCCTTTGCTAGCACTGCCCTGTGACCTCCCTTGAGCGGGACAGACCTCAACCTTCAGGTCCGGGGAGGGGATGTATGTGTGGGAAAGCAGACGGTGCCATTGGCAGGGGCATGGGGCTGTGTGCAGGGCTCCCCAAATCACACAATGCCCAAAAGGCATTTCATTACCCTCCTCCCCCAAAATGGGCGGCCAAGCTCAGACACCTCTGCAGGGCCCACATTCATCCCTGGTCTGCCAGCCCATGCCCTTCAGTGAGAGTTCTCCTAAAATGACCTAAATTCTCACACAGCAGAGAGTCACAACCTGAGAACCAGAGAAAAAGTGATCTTTCTCAAGACATGCCACACCTCAGAGACAGCCAGAACCATCGGTGCAGCCAAGTGCAAATAGCTGGCATTTTTAAAGGCCAGCGGGCACGCAGTACACTGTGAAAATTTCTGCTCAACACCGAGTGTTGGATTTTGTTGGGAAGTGGCAGCTATTACTAAAATAGGAAAGTACGAGGGGCTGATCGGATTGGGGCAGTAAGATCAAATTCAACAAATTTATCTGTGTGAATAAAACGACTCAAGTCAAAAATGGTATGATACATTACCTGGAGAAAGTAGATGCTTCCAGACCACAGAGAGGTGGAAGAGAGACCTTAAATGGTTGTCTAAGATCTAGATGCTAGACTGGTTACGTCTTCCTCTTCTGCAAATTAGGGGCTAGGACTAAAAGGCCTCCTATGTCCCTTCCAGACCTATCTCACTCTCACTCTAAAGTAGAAATTGTAAAGGATGGGCCCTGGGCCTGACACAGCCCCTTGGTGCCTTGTTTGGCCTGAATGGAATTTTTGTTTTGTTTAGTTAATTGGCCGAGAATACCTTCACAGTGGGGCTCCCCAGTTCACCTCACCACAGTCCCCGCCATTCCTTGTTGCCTCACTCTAGCCAGCTTCACACTCTGCTCTCACCTGCCTGGCCCTCGAAGGGCCTAGGTTGACAGCTCTTGCTCTGTGTGGCTAGGGAATTTCCCACAATGCACTTGTTCCTGTCGCCACTTACACCACAGACACGGGGCCTCAATTTATTTTTATCTCCGCTGGTGTTGCTGAGTAAATTTCATGTCTTTAAGTCTTTCTTTTTCCCCTGTGATAACCCTGTGCAGCTACCATCCCTATTTTACAGGACAACAATAGCTCAGATGCTCCAAGAGACTTGCTCGAAGTCACCGTGTTAGTAAGTCAGAGAGCTAGAATTATATTTGCCAAGGAACTTCTTCACTTGAAAAATATAGAAAAGCACAACACAGAAAGCAAGCTTCACATAAATGTATAAATGATTATTAGAGAGATTTATGATGGATGTCATATTTAATTGCAGGAATGTGAATTTCTGCATATCCACCATTATTCTGAATATATTTAGTTACAATCACTTAGGTTACTTACTGCGGGGTTTTTTCTTACTGTGGGAAAAAATATGTAACATAAAATTTGCCATTTTAACCATGTTTAAGTGCACAGTTCAGGGGCCTTAAGTAACACACGTTGTTGTAAAACCATCACCACCATCCATCCACAGGACTTTTTCATCTTCCCAAACTGAAACTTTGTCCCCATTAAAGACTAACTCCCTGCCCCCTCGTTTAGCTCCTGACACCCACCCTCCTGCTTTCCCTATCCCTGACTCTGCCCATTCTAGCAAGTTCATATAAGTGGACTCACAGTATCTGTCCTTTTGTGACTGATTCTTTCACTTAGCATATAGGTGAACCTTGAATGTGTTATGCTAAGTGAAAGAAGCCAGTCATGGCTTTAAATTCTGTGGTTGGTTTGTTTTAATTAAATTTATTGGGGTGACATTGGTTAGTTGGCTGTGGTTTTCAGGCAGCAAAGGTATGTGTTAAAAATAGCCATAAACTTTGTAAATATCTAGCAAGAGAACATGGCATTTGAGTGGACTAGGCCAAAAGAGTTCTTTCTGCATGAAAAACCCAAACATATAAGCAGCCTTTATGAGCTAAGCTAAAAAGGGAGCTCTGAGCACAGGCTCCCGGCCCATCGCACTCGGAATAGCTGAGCTTTACTTACCAAGTATAACGGCACAAAATGTCATGCTGGGAATATCGAATGTGGGAGTCGATCGCTCAGGGGAAAAAAATCTCTCAACTAATTTAAGGAAACGCAAAATGAATCCATTCTTTCATTCAGAGCTCTTCGTCGCAAACGTCCGTCTGGTACTAATTATATTTACATAGGCCAGCACCACAAAATAAAGGTGATTTAGAGCATATTTTTTAGGGTTTCTGGATGGTTTTTCATCTACTAGAGAATGCTATAGAGATATAGGAAACTGACCCTAAATATGGATGAAATCTTGTTTAAATGGGAGTTTAGAGGCATGACCCAGCAGGTCAAGAAAATGGTGAGACCTTTTGCACTTCACAACAGGAGTTCCTGCACTCACCCTGGGAAGTCGACAGAGCAGCAGAGACAGCGCGTCCCCCCATGGAGGGTAATAAATAAGATGAGCTTTCATGATGGCAGCCGAGACAAAGGCTGGCTCCCCGGGCCCCATCACCAGGGGCAAAGTCTGGTGGGAAAGGAGAAGCAGCCTCCGGAGCCTCGTCCCCGTAAGTACCGCTGTCCACGCACGGGCTCTGCTCCCTTGGCAGCTTTGGCCAGGCCTGTCTGTGTCTCAGTCTCCTCACCAGCAAAGTGGGGTAATGACAATCTACCTGGGAGGGCTGTTAGGGGATGAAATGGGTTAATGCCTACCAAGCACAGAGGCCACAGAACCGTCTCACTGTGCATGCTCCACAGCTGTGCATTGTCACTGGGGTGCTTGCTGACATTTAGGAATCTTGTCTCCCTAAGTGGATGACACGCAAGGGCCATGTTTTAAATGTGGAGTTGTTGTAGGACTTTTGTTGTTGTTGTTTAATGTCTGCTGTGAGTTGAATTGTTTCCCCCCTGAAAGACATGTTGACGTCCTAACCCCGAATGAGGTGAATGAAACCTTACTTGAAAATACTGTCTTTGCAGGTGTAAGTTGAGATGAGGTCACACTGGGCTGGGGAGTCGGGCAGGCCCTTAATCCAACATGTCCGGTGTCCTTAAAAGAAGAGAAGAGCTACAGAGACGGGCATGCACAGAGAGGCTACCAGGCACATGAAAGGCCACATGACAGAGGCCGAGCTCTCAGAGATGCAGCTGTGAGCCAAGGACCTGAGGCCTGCCCGCAACCACCCAAAGCCAGAAGAGAGGCGCTGCACAGCTGACACCTTGAATTTGGACTTCTGGCCTCCAGAGCTGTGGGGGAATAAATGCCCTTTGTTCTAAGCCAGACCATTTGTGATATTTTGTTGCGGTAGCCATAGGAAACTAATACAATGTCTTAAATGTTTGAATTCCCCAGAGCTAACTCATAGAGGGCATTCAATAGACATTGGTTGAGTGAATGAACAAATAAGCAGATGAGTGAAGACCAGCACAGAGTTGAGGCAGGCAGTGGGAGTGAGTAACGCGGCAGGTGTATACATGAACACCTGGATGGGGGCCAGGTGCAGGGGGATACAGCAGCTCGTGGCCCTGAGCACGCCCACCCCACCTTAAGCTCTGAATGACAGGGACTTGGCACCTGGAAGAACTGCCACAATATGTCCCAGCATGCCAGGGCCTCCAATTTCCCAAGGAACCAGAAATTTGGACTTTGAGGTGAAATCTCCCAAGTTCTTAAATGTTAGTTCACCAAAAAAGTAAGTGTACGAACCAACACAGCACCTGCAGTGGCCCATCGGCATCTGAGTGTCGGCAGCTCAGCCCTGGGCGGGACCCACAGTGGCTGCCTGATGGAAATCAGTGGCCAAAGGGAAGCACGTCTTCAGCCCTGGGATCCTGCCTCCTCTCGGATGTGCCTAAAAAGAGCACCAGAGCTATTGAGATCCCACTAAAGGGAGAAAGCAAACTTCTAGAACCTGGATGTGCTAAGCAGGATAACTGGGCCCCACACAGTGGGAAGAGCCCTAAAACTGGGAGTAGGACACCTGACCCCAACCTTGAGATAAGTCCTCTCTGAGTTTCAGTTTCCCCATGAGAGGAGGGGACAGCATGCACACTGTCACTTCCCTGAGTTCAGGTTGCCAATGAGAACGCAGGTGGCAAGGCTTTGGCCCGGTACAAAGTCACCAGGACCATTAGCATAATTCTAATGGGCATGGTCAGCATAACCAGAGTCTCTGCACAGTCCCATGACGTCATTGTTAGGCCCAGGTCCCACCACTGCAACACCATCACTGGGACTTCGATCTTGTCCCTCTCTACTCATTTCCCTTCACAGACAGCCTGCCTGAGTTAGGATACCCAGAATATCTCAAAAGAAAGTACTGAGACTATGGTGGGGAAGAGGGATGCCTGGGTTCCAAAGTCACGATGTCCTCTGGCTTTAAGGCAAAGCACAGTCCTGGAAATGTGTTAGAAATCTCAATTATGGGCCCCACCCAGATCTAGAATCACACGTTGGGGGGGGGAGGGGACAGCAATCTGTGTTCTAATCAGCCCTGGGGGACTCTGATATTCACCCTCATTTGACAGCCACTGGCTTAGGGAAACCAGGTACACACCAGGAGAGGGGTCCTTTAAGAAATACAGCACCTACAATGTAGCCTAGATGTCTGGACTCAAAAACTTGCCCTTGGTGGCCACTCTGTCCTAAGTGGCAGTTGACTCAGCTGAGAAGGTAAGAAGCCAAGCTTCCTGGAGGTATGGGTCTAGGGCTCCAGTATGGGCCACCGGCCACTGTCCCTTAGGGATCAGTGAGGGACAGTGGCTGGCCTGTGGACACTTCCTCTGAGTGGATAAAACATGCCAAATTCAGAAAGAAAGAGGACAGCGTGTGGCAGAGGTCGGGAACACGTGGAGATGCTCTCGCGAAGGTGTGCAAACGGCCGTCGGGAGTCGGAGCGGCAGTTCTGCATCTTGCCACACCTCGGCCTCTTCCGGCCCTTTCTTTGCACACACCGGGTATTTCCAGGGCAGGAAACCGCGTGTGAGTGCCTTTCCTCCTGCCCTGGAGTCGTGCAGGAGGGTCAGCTCCACAGCCACACGTCTGGCTTCCCTGCAGCAGGGACCAAAACCAAGCCAGCGGCACCCAGTGTAGTCACTGGCCTGTGCTGGGGTGTTGTACGTGGCTCCCATGTGACCAAGACACAACCCATCCAAGAGCAAGGGCTGCTCTTGGGAGTCACCCACGTTTCTCCACCATCTATTGAATTAAAACCACTTGGCACTTTTTTCTCTTTCCAGGAATGGCACGGGAGGGACTCTGGCCGGAGTGATACACTCGGAGGAGGGAACCATCACATCAGTCTCCAGTGACACCTCGCCTGGGCGCTCTTCCTCACATGCATCTCTGCTTCCGGCCTCTGGCTCCTTCAAAACTGATGGCCCTCAGTCCTCTGCAAAGTTCAGATTCCTTTGTTCTCCTCAAAGACAAGTCCCCTGACGGCAAACTGTTCAGCCTGATGAGGGAGGCAGACAAGTGAACAGGCAACTGCAATAAAGTGGGGGATGGGATCACAACTGCAGAGAGGCACCCTGTCCAGAGGCTCAGGGGTGCCACGGAAGGGGCGTGCCTGGGTTGGGTGTCCACTAGGCAGATAGTGGCCTGCACTTGTTTACATGTGGCCTCCCTGGGCTGGGACCTGTATCCTTGCTGCCTAGCAATTCAGAAATGTGTATTGCTATGGGTGCATTAGACTGCCATGGTTTAGGACACCGGAGCTCAACACAGCCAACACCCTTTGCCACCTCTGTACACACCAGATAACCTTCAGTTCCCTTCCAGCAGTTTTGAATGTCTACGCATCTCCAGTGACAGGCTAATGCTAGAAGAAAAACAATGTTTGTCCCCTGTAGCTCCTCCTCAAGTAAGGGAGACAGTAACTTAAGTGACTAATAGTCACTTTAAAACACACCAGAGGGAGTTCCCTGATGGTGTAGTGGCTTGGGGCTTCGGCGCTGGCGCCATCAGCGCTGCGGCCTGGGTTCGATTCCCAGCCGGGGAGCTACCCACATACCCCTCCCCGTCCTGCAAATTAAAACAAAAACAAAAACAAACAAATAAAAACACACACCAGAGGTTAGAGGAAGCTGAGACAGGGATGTTGAAGTGGGAGGCCAGCTGGCCAACCAGAGGCACACAGTTCTCCATCTAAGCAGACTTGATCTTGCTAAGGGGGCTAATCATGCTAAACAGGCTCACAGATGCCAATATCTAAACAACCATGAGGTCAACTGACTAACTTACCTTTTCAGCAGCTGGTCACGTCTGCCGTCCAGGGTATGCACCAAAATACATAATTCAGGACTCATTCGACAAGGATTTCAAAAGCACCAAGTGCTCCTTAATTAGCAAATTGTGAGCACCTGATTGGGAAAAACAGCCCAATGAGGCGGAGACTCAGGAATGGGAGGCGGAAGTGTGCAATGAGCATGGCATCAAACAAGCTGGAGTTCAAACACTACCCACCAATTATTAGACAGGTGACTCTAGGAAAATGATGTAATCTTCCTGAGTCTCTTTCCTCACTTGTAAAATGGGTATAACAACACTCCCTCATCTGATTGTTAAAGAATTAAATGAGGTTACACATGGGAATTACCTGATTTTATATTTACCTGGAGAGGCTGTGTCACATAATGGTTAAGGGAACTGACCTTGAGATTTTAGCTCTGCTACTTAATAGGTACAATCTTGGGCAAGTAGCTTAATTTTTTCCCACTAAGCCTCTCTACTAGGCTAGGGCTATGAAGTAAAATAAGATACTGTATACAAAGGACTTAGCAAATTCCTAAGTTATAAGGCATTCTCAAATGGTTGTTTAAGACAAATTTTAAAAAGCTGTCTGTGACTAGATACAAATGAGTGGTACTATTGACATTAAGAATGTTCAAAACAGGGAGTTCCCTGATGGTGTAGTGGCTTAAGGCTTCGGCGCTGGTGCTGTCAGTGCTGTGGCCTGGGTTCGATTCCCAGCCGGGGAGCTACCCACATACCAAAAAGAAAAAAAAAAAAAGTCCAAAACAGTATTTTCACAAGAGTTTATTTGAGCCAAATTGGACAATTGCTGGGAAGCAAGATCTCAAATGCATCTTCACAAAATGAGTTTCACAGTTTCTTTCATGTATTTGAAATCAAGGAGGACACATAAGGAAGATTATATGAAGGTGAGAGAAAGGGAGGAAGGGGATTGGATTACAAAACAATAAACAAGATTATGCACTCTCTGAAGAGTGGTTATACTTATTTCAAATGTGTATGAACCTACATGCATAGGAAAAAGATAGACAGGGCTGCTTAAGGCAAAGATAAATCTTTCACTAAAAAGTTATATGCCTGGGACATAACTACCCACCATGATCTGCCCAGCTAGGAGTTTACAATCAGATAATCCTGTGAGGTTATTTTCTGTAGAACCCCTTTTTTGTCCATAATACTAAAACTTAAAAGTTAAAATTAGTACAAAATTTTTAAATAAAAACTATATACGGGGCCATCAAACATACAAAAAATATATCACTTGTATTTATTTAAAAACACTTCTGAGGCAGGCTTAACCTCAGCTTAGTTTCATACCCATATTTTCCAACGGGGTTTCTAAAATAATGTCATATCATTTGCATACAGTCATGCAAAAACTCAAATGTTTCAATACTGCTGTGCAAAGTCATGCTCCATGGTGGACCAGAAGCAGCATTTCCGGGATTTATCTTTCTAGTTTGTCCAATGGGAACCCTGGTACCCATAAAGCATTATGCACTTGGTTTAACAAATTATATATGGATTTTAACAAAATCCCCTGAACCAATGGACACAAATTTCTCTCAATTCTAGCTCTTCTTTATTCTCCCCACAACACTGTTCATTTTAAAAGGTTTATACAGCTTATAAATCATGGAAGAGTAACCTTGAACTTTAATAAAAATCAATAGCTTTTTCAATTCTAACCTTCTTGAAAATTCGATTGGTCTACAAAAAAGGGCAGCCCCTTGTCCACCTCATCTTGTGCTCAACAACATTGCTACTTTATCCAGACCTGGGGAAACCACGTTACCGCCTAGGACATTGCTATGGCAGGTTGGAGACCACAGAGCACGTTAAGACCGACAGTTCCGTTATTTGGCTCTTGTTCTTTTAGTCAGGTATGTTTTCACACTTCAAAGTGGCCTGTGAGTTTTTACAGTCGCAACTGAAACTTGTACACAAAATGTTTCAGAAAGGGTGGGAGTTTCTTTAATCTGCTCAGCAAAACTTTAAGAGGCTCTCATCCGAAGGGCCTATTTTGAGCACAGGGATCGTGGAGCGCGAGAACACGGACACCCCCTCCAAGATGCGTTCTCAGGAGGTCCTGCAAACGGAGGGACCAGAGTGACCTGCCAAACTAGGTGCGTAGGCCGGGTGGCGTGTAGGGAGCGAGGCAGGCGGGCGACGGGACCGCACGACGACCCCTCAATGGTGACTTGGAAGTCACGGTCGCCGCGGCCACGCAGACCCGACCTCTGAAGAAGAAAAGGTAGCGCTAGGATGAACCACCCCCTCCCCCCGCCCAGGCCCACTCTCCAATCTGCACCCGGTGGGCCAAGCCTAGGGAATGTGAGAAAAAAATCTTCTCCCCCAAGACCCCACAACGGGCGTCCCCGGGGGAACGGAGGAAACAGGATGCGAGCCCACGGCGGCGGCGAGTATTCGGGCGGGAACGCGGACAGGCCGAAACGGTAGGGTGGGGAAGCCAACTGCCTTCCTTACACCGGGAGCCCAAACCGACAAAGCGCGGCCCCGCCGCCGAAC